>VSMD01073979.1:0-93402 GCA_008750895.1 Mirza zaza | reverse complement strand
TCTGCATAAGCTTTTTAGTCTGGTCATGTCCCATTTATTTATTTTTGTTGCTGCTTTGATTGCCTTTGGGGACTTCTTCATAAACTCTTTGCCTAGGCCGATGACTAGGAGAGTGTTTCCAACATTTTCCTCTAGAATTCTAATAGTTTCATACCTTAGGTTTAAGTCTGTTATCCAGCGTGAGTTGATTTTTGTGAGAAGTGAAAGGTGTGGGTGCTGCTTTAGCCTTCTACAAGTGGCTATCCACTTTTCCCAGCACCATTTATTGAAAAGGGATTCTTTTCCCCAGCATATGTTTTTGTCTGCTTTGTCAAAGATTAGATGGCTATATGAGAATGGTTTTATATCAGGATTCTCAGATCTGTTCCACTGGTCAATATTCCTATTTTTGTGCCAATCACAAATTGTTTTAATTACTACAGCTTTGTAGTATAGTTTGATATCTGGCATATTAATGCCTCCCATTTTGTTTTTGTTGCCTAGAATTGCTCTTGATATTTGGGGTCTTATTTGGTTCCATACAAAGCGTAAAATTATGTTTTCTATATCTGTGAAGAATGCTGATGGGATTTTAATAGGTATTGCATTGAATCTGTAGATCAGTTTGGGTAGTATAGACATTTTAATGATGTTAAGTCTGCCGATCCACGAGCATGGAATGGATTTCCATCTGTTTACATCCTCTGATATTTCCTTTCTCAGTGTTCCATAGTTCTCCCTGTAGAGATCTTTTACCTCCTTGGTTAAGTATACTCCTAGGTACTTTAATTTCTTTGTTGCTATTGTGAAGGGAATTGAGTCTTTAGTCTGGTTCTCAATTTGATTGTTGTTGGCATATATGAATCCCTCTGATATCTGTGTATTGATTTTGTATCCTGAGACTTTATTAAATTCATTTATCAGTTCCAGGAGTTTCTTGGTTTAATCTTTGGTATTTTCTAAATATAATATCATATCATCAGCAAACAATGAAAGTTTGATCTCTTCTGCCCCTATTTGGATACCTTTAATTCCACTTTCCTGTCTGATTGCTGTAACCAGGACTTCCATCACTATGTTGAATAGAAGTGGAGATAATGGGCAGACTTGTCTGGTTCCAGTTCTAAGTGGGAATGCTTTCAAATTTTCCCCATTCAGTATGATGTTGGCTATGGGTCTGTCATATATGGCTTGTATCATTTTTAGGTATGTCCCTTCTATGCCTATTTTCTTAAGTGTTCGTATCAGGAAAGGGTGTTGAATTTTGTCAGAAGCCTTTTCTGCATCTATTGAAAGAATCATGTGGTCTTTGTTTTTGCTTCTGTTTATGTGGTGAATTGCATTTATAGATTTACATATGTTGAACCATCCCTGCATCCCTGGGATGAAACCCACTTGATCGTGATGGATTGTTTTTTTGATAAGCGTCTGGATTCGGTTAGCTAAGATTTTGTTGAAAATCTTTGCATCTATATTCATTAGGGATATTGATCTGTAGTTTTCTATTTTTGCTGCATCCTTTCCTGGTTTTGGTATCAGAGTAATATTCACTTCATAAAAGATGTCGGGGACGTTTCTGTTCTTCTCGATGTTGTGGAATAGTTTCTGCAAGATAAGTACTAGTTCTTCTTTATAAGTGTGGTAAAATTCGGGTGTGAAGCCATCTGGACCGGGACTTTTATTTTTAGGGAGATTTTTAATTGCTGTTTCTATTTCAGCTGTTGAGATTGATCTGTTCAGGGAATCCATTTCTTCCTGGTTGAGCCTAGGGAGGCTGTGTGTTTCTAGAAATTTGTTCATTTCCTCCACATTTTCCAATATGTGTGAATAAAGATTTTTGTAGTATTCATAAATTATATCTTGTATCACTTTGGGTTCAGTTGTAATATCTCCTTTTTTGCTCCTGATGGAGCTTATTAGAGATTTCTCTTTTATGCTTTTCGTTAGCTTAGCCAGTGGTGTTTCGATCTTGTTAATTTTTTCAAAGAACCAACTTTTTGTTTTATTAATCTCCTGAATAGCTTCCCTGTTTTCAATTTCGTTTAGTTCTGATTTGATCTTGTTGATTTGACTTCTTCTGCTGGGTTTGGTGCTGGTCTGTTCTTCTTTTTCCAGCTCTTTGAGTCGTTTCATTAGATTGTCTATTTGTGATCTTTTTGACTTTTGGTTATAGGCATTTATGGATGTATACTTTCTTCTCAGAACTGCTTTAGCTGTGTCCCAGAGGATCTGATAACTTGTCTCTCCACTGTCATTTTCTTCATGGAATTTTTTTATTTCCAGCTTGATTTCTTTATTTATGAAGTAATCATTTAGTAGGAGGTTGTTTAATTTCCCTGTTTTTGTATAGAAATGTGAGTTTCTGTTACTGTTGATTTCTACTTTTATTCCATTGTGATCTGAGAAGATACATGGTATGATTTCTATTTTTTTAAATTTCTTGAGGTTTACTTTGTGTCCTAGGATACGGTCAATCTTACAGAATGTCCCGTGTGGTGATGAGAAGAACGTATATTCAGTGGATTTTGGGTAGAATGTCCTGTAAATGTTAGTCAGACCCAATTATTCTAGAGTTTTGTTTAAGTCCATTATTTCTTTATTAATTTTCTGTTTGGAGGATCTGTCTTGTGCCGTCAGTGGTGTATTGAAATCTCCGGTGATTATGGAGTTGCTATTAATTCATTTGCTTAGCTCCAGTAAAGTTTGCTTTATGAATCTGGATGCACCAAAGTTTGGTGCATATATATTTAAAATTGTTATCTCTTCTTGTTGAACTGTGCCCTTGACCATTATATAATGACCCTCTTTGTCTTTCACTACATTTGTTGGTTTAAATACTAAATCATCTGAAATTAGAATTACCACGCCAGCCTTCTTTTGGCTTCCACTTGCTTGGGATTCTGATCTCCACCCTTTTATTTTTAGTCTATATGCATCCTTGCAGGTTAGATGTGTTTCCTGAATATAGCATGTACTTGGCCTGTATTTTCTTATCCATTCAGCCAGCCTATGTCTCTTGAGTGGAGAGTTTAAGACATTCACATTTATTGAGAGAACTGATAGGTGAGGTAGATTACTGTTAATTCTGTTGGGTTGGATGTTGTTGCTTTGATTCCTGTTGTGAGCCATTGTAGTATCTGGCCTTTAATCTTTGGGTGTTGGTTGTGTTTATATTCGTGGGTTATTGTTATGGTGTTCCGTGCATAATGCTGTTTTGAGTACTTCTTTTAGGGCTGGTCTTGTCTTGGTGAATTCTCTGAGCCTTTGCTTGTCTGAGAATGTCTTTATTCTCCTTCATATACAAAGCTTAGTTTTGCAGGGAATAAGATTCTAGGCTGGACATTGTTTTGTTCCAGAAGAGTGAGAATGGGGCCCCAGTCTCTCCTTGCTTGTAAAGTCTCAATAGAGAAGTCTGATGTTATTCAAATTGTCTTTCCCTGGTAAGTTACTTGCTTCTTTCGTCTTATAGCTCTTAGAAGGGCCTCTTTAGTTGATATTTTGGTCAGTCTGATGACTGCATGTCGTGATGTCTTCCTATTTGCATTGAATCTCCCAGGGTTCCTCTGAGCTTCTTGAACTTGTGTATTGAGATTTTTAGCAAGGCCTGGGAAATTTTCCTCTATTATATCTTCAAATAGCTTGTCCAACTCGTGAGTGTTGTCTTCTTCCCCTTCTGGTAACCCTATGACCCTCACATTAGGTTTCTTCACATAGTCCCGCAGCTCTTGTAGGCTTTGCTCTTTTCTCTTGTTTCTCTGCTCTATTTCTGTGACTGATTTATTTAATTGGAGGGTGTTATCTTCAATCTCTGAGATACTTTCTTCTGTTTGGTCTACCCTGTTCTTGAGACTTTCCACTGTATTTTGTAGTTTCCTGACTTGATTCTTCATTTCCAGGAGTTCGGTTAAACTTTTCTTCATTGTGTCTATTTCTTTAGTGAACTTTTCATCTAGATCCTGGAGGCTTTTTGTGGTTTCTTTGTGCTGGTTATTGAGTTGTTCTTGCAGGTCAGTGAGTGTTCTTATGATCCACATACGAAATTCCTCTTCTGTCATTTTGATTGCCTGATTTTGGTTGGTGTCCATTTCTAGGGGGCTGGGGCTCCTCTTTGGGGGTGTGTTTTCCGATCGGTTCTTCATATTTCCTGAGTTCCTTCGCTGATTTCTTCCCATGTCAATCAGTTGTTGTTTCTTTTCTTTAGGTCTTTGTTTGGGTATTCACACACCTTGTTTAGTTTCTGAGCTGGTAGGTGTTGTCTGTGTGTGAGATTCGACCACTCCCTGTATAATGAGTCAGTAGGTGTCGTGAAAAGGGTGTGCAGGATGCTCTCCCTGTCAGTAGGTGGCGCTTGCCTGGAGGAACAGGCTACACTGTTGTTTTTGTGTCCTGTTATCAGCTCTTGTTCCTGAAGAGAGAACTCTAGTGCCTCAGGTGGTGGGTGGGGCCCTGGGACTTCCAGGTGTGTCCTTTTCTCCCTTTCAATGAGGGCTGGTTTAGGAGAGAGTTTGGGCGGAGCTGAGTTGGGTAAGCCCACCCTCAAGCACGACCAATGTCGTCAGCAGGGGTCAAAGTTCAGTTCTCTGCTTCCAGGCAAAGCTGACAGGGAGGGGCTGGAATGGCCCCGGTCAGTCAGAGAGTCTGCTTGTGGGGCTGGGACTGTCTAAGATCCACCGTCTGGAGCGGGCCTGGCCTCATTCCACCATCCCCAACTCCGGGGCCACTCCTGGGCCTCTGTCAGCAGGCCAGACCACACGCCACCAGGCCTCCCCTGGCTGTGATGCCAGAGGGGTGGTTCCCTGCACAGGAATGCCACCTGGGCTGGGCGCACGGCCTCCCTTTGGGGGGAGGGTTGCCCTCTAGGACTCTGAACTGCCCCTGAAGGCACACACACCTCAGTAGGCTGTTCACATATATCCCTTCTGTGCCCCGGGCAATGCGAGGCCTTGGTGCATGGGAAGTGGTCTGCAGGTCTGATCTCTGGGTCTCAGAGTTCAAACTTTGTCCCCACCAGGGAGACGAGTGCCTATCCCAGTTCACCCACAGGGGGCCCAAGCTAGGTCTATGTCTCTCAACCTCAGGCTCTGCCCCGTTCTCCTGGGATCACCATGCCAGCAGCACCTGGGAGGGCTGGCGGGCAGAGAGCTCACAGTCTGAGTTCCCCTTCGTCAGCTGTGGGCCCCAAAAGGGAAGGTCCCGTTCCCTGGAGGTGCCTCCAGCTGGTGGCTATATTGTCTCTCTGTCTCTCTATGCAGCCGTCGGTAGGGTCGGGGGAGGGGAGGAGGAGGCAATATGGCATCTTCCGCGCGGCTTGGGTCTGTGCACACAGAGGTGCCCCGAGGGAGTTGGGAGCCTGGTTCCACGTCTGCTACTGGCTTACTGCTCACTGGCGGCGGTTGTTGCTGGGCTGGTGTCCGCAGGTCCCTCCGCTTGCTGGGGAGCCCACCAGCAGTCCGGGATGCAGGGGAGGGGAAACGGCAGATCCACCTATCCTTCCCGCTGGTCTCCAGGCTGCTCTGGGGGTCCCAGCTTCCAGTTCTCCTCTGGGACCTCCTCCCGTGGAGTCTCCCGTGGTCTCAGGTACTCCTCCTGCCGACCCTTATCCGACGTAGGCTCGTCTTCTTGTTTCTTTCTTCTAATTTCTGCTAAATTCTGTCTTTTCTTCAGAGACACTCTGTCTGGCAGTGTTTCTCTTCTGCCATCTTCTACTAGTCATGCTTCTTTATGCATGTCATGTATCATTACCTTTTTAAATGTCCACCGCTGGGTGTGATTTTTAGCATTAAAATGAGATTATAATGTGGAAAAATGTTAGGGTAAGGTCAGTGTGATGGTCTATTCTGGCTTGAGGCAATTCAATCTAGGTAGGTCTGTTTTCTTTGCAGCCAGGTTCCTTATTAGCTGATGTCAGCATCTTGCTTCGGTGGCTATGGGAGACATTACTCAAGAGACAGATAGTTGGCCCCCTTCTTATATGGGCATGGACTGCATTCCAGTGGCTAGGAAGTCTTTTGCTTTTTGCCATTTTACTGTTAATCATGCTGCCCCTTGTTACATCCCTTGGTCAGAAGTGAGGCCCAAGTCCTGTCTCTACACTGTCTCAGTACCTGCCTCTTACATCTTGGTTTACATAGTTTCTCTTTCAGAAAATATCCTCCTGATGCCCCTTGTCTGGTCAAATCACACTCAAGAAGACCCAACTCAGCTGCCTTCTCATCATTTTCCTTTATTAAGATTTTCATAGCCACAATCAGAAGATATATTTTAATGTTTCAAAAGACCTTATATACCATCCATGATAGCCATAGTTTTCATTTTATAAATATAGCAATTGAAAGTGTTGGGACTCAGAAAACAATACCCTCAAATATTGTGCTTTTACATGCTGAACTGAAGAAGTAGACTCAAGGTCTCCCACAGAATGAAACTGTTCTCTGAATTTTGCTTATCTACGTAGAAACAGGAATTGCCAAAGAGGAACACAATTACCTTTGATCTTCTCTTTGAAATTTCATTAACCAGAAAAGATTAAAGCTCATCATATCACAGAGGAAGAGACTGAAAATTAAACACCACACCTAAAAAACAGAGGAACTTCAATCTTTGTACCAAATCGCTTTTGGTTCACTGATCCCATTCAACTCCCAAAGAGAATTTTTGCTATCCATTGCCTGCACATTGGACCCATTCATTATCCTTAAACATAATTTAATATCACTCAAATTACCATATTTCCCCCTGTCTTATTTCCCCTATGAGTAAGGTTATATAAGCAGTTTCATCTCATTGGGTTATTATGTAATCATTATCTTGCAATTTCCTGCTTTTATGCCTATCAAATATATTTGTATGTTTTTTCAACAAAACTTCAGAGGCCAGAGGGATAACCTTCCCTTTATCACTATGAAACCAAAAAAAGGAAAATGGATTTCTGTAGGTCATACAACTAGCTAACCTAACAGAGCTAGTAACAGAAGACTCCATATAACCATCTAACTGGTGCTTTATTCAATATACTACCCATTTTGATCAGTGACTTCTCCCTTATCTAAAATCCTGCAGTCACTTTATGTGACTCATTTAAACATCAATCATGACTACTTTGTATTCTCTCTTATATCTGTATTTTTTTATCATTCTTTCATTGTCACAACATTTATTCCGTTTTCTATGTTATTACTTGACTTCTTAACTTGATTGTAAACTACTCAGAAACAAGGACTGTATGCTTCCTTGTCTGTCCCCCTCCTCCAAGATGTATGGACAAAGAAGATGCATATAGATATAAAATATGTGTCAACTTCACTTTGATTTAATCATTTCAAAGAGAGAGAGCTGTTTAGGAAGGTAGATATATGGAAGTGCTTAGATTTAAGGTCGCACAAAACATTTTCTTGCAGAAAGACAAACATTGTAAAATAACATAATATGAGCTTGTTTAAATGAAGAAAATTGATCTTTTTCAGTAAATAAATGGGTACATATGTTACTTTATATGTAGTTTATACATATACAACTAAGTAGATATTAATTTTACATTTAACAAGTTATATTCTGCCTTTTTAATACTATTGAACTTTGTATAAATATGTATAAAATTTATTTCTTTAGACTTAGAGTTTGCATTTTTTAAAGACTAGAATATGCCAACCAAAAATATGACTTCAGGAGACCAGCCCATACATAGGCACTCAAAATAAGCCTTTTGGCATAAGTATGATTTTGAGCTGATTATTCTGAGAAGCTGTAGAACAAGAGAAACTCTTTAGGCTAAGTAGAAGTTACCCAATTGTAAGGGAAATTTACATTTATAAAGAAAAATCTCCATTTATAAGGGTATCTCCTTCTGCTATAAAAAGAGAAGGATAACTCTAAACAACTAGAGATTTTTATCAGAGTGAAGGCACTGACTTAATTTTACATAATAAACCTACCTTTCTTTACTATTCTTTTTCTGGGCATCTCCTCTTAACTGGCCTTCTCTCATATCCTTCTTTCTTTGTTTCACTAGAAGAATTACTCATTCCCTAGGTATCCCTCATGTATACATGAGGTATACATGTTAACAAACTTCTGTTCATCTTTCTCTGGTTAATCTATTTTACAGTAGTCTGTCCAAACTAAGATCTTAGAAGGGTAAAGAAGTAAATTTTTTTTTCTCCCCTGTACAGTTGTGGCTCAGATAAAAAATACCCCAAATTGAAGGCCTCAGAAGTAGTCTTAGAAGCAAAAGTTTTTCTCTGACCTTCTCTTGTTTTCCTGTCTCTGGCCTCTCATTCTCCCCCAGTGCTAAAGGTAGACACTAGAATCCCTCTTACTCAAGGTGGATCATAGAATCCAAAACTTCTTTTCCCCATAGCCAGCCATATAACATAAAATATTACTCCAACTTCCTTCTCCTCCCTGCCCCCATCTTAAAAACTGTCCATAAAGAAATTAACTGATCTACTTTGTTTGATTATTAGTCATAATATCCCCATTCCAGTGATGGTCCTGCCCCACATCCAGGAAAAAATGCTGCACAGTGAGACCAAGAAGAATCTGAACAGACAGGACTTCCTTGGTGTCCCTCCTCAGCCTATTAACAATAGATAATATCCTTTATTCCAATCATATTTCTCCATGGCTGTCAATACTCTATTGAACCTCAGCATAAAAAAAGACAGTTTCCCTTGTATCTTTTGGTCTTCCTTCTGAAGGTTCCCATGTCACGTATAACTATGATCAAATAAATATTCATGTCTTTTCTCCTATTAAACTGCCTTTTGTCAGTGATTTTCAGCAAAGCTTCAGAGGGTGATGGGAAAGTTTTCTCTTGATCCATACACAGTCAAGTCAAACTTTCAAATATAATGAAACCACTGCCTTTTGATGAAGTATGCTAAAATAGCCATTTTACATGATTTAGGCTTCATACCATTCTCTATAGGCTGGTTATTTCTTTCCTGAAAGTAAAATCAAGGCTCTTGAAATTAGTTACCATATTTTTTATTTAGTCTAAATTAGTAAAAATAAATGCTTCATTTAGAAAACCAATAAAATGTTTTCACATAACAGCTGCTTGTTTGTATTTTAGAGTCTGAAATCATTTAATTTCTTTAAGTAGCTTCATATTTGCTCAAGCATTTCCCCTGTACATTTATATGTTTAATGAAATTATGGTAGAGATAAAAAATTAGGTTATACATTGGTGATTCTAGGAGCATAAATTCAACATACTAAGTAGCAATGCAATGTCTGAGGCCTGATTTTAAAAAATGGTGTGCAATGGTTAATTAAAAAGAGTGCAAAATTCTTCAGTTAGTTTAGACAAACCTGAAATTCAGTCTTGTAGGTTTTGCCAACTAGCATTATACTAGTGCATAGTTTATGTCAATGAAAAATTGTTTCTTTTTTTTCCTATTTAAAGTGGGTAGTTGCTGATAAAAAAATAAAAAAAAGAGAGAATGTATGAATGCCTTTATATCTACTTGTTAAGGCCCGACATCATTCACATAGAGTTTGAGGTAGCATGTTTCATAGCCACTTTTGATTGTAAGTAGCAAACATTGTGGTGGACACACCCTAAGGTGACACCTCAGTGAATCACACCCTTGTATAATCCCCTTCTCTTGAGTCCATACAGGACCTGTGACTTGCTACTAACCAATATAATATGGCTAAGATTATGGGATGTCACTCTCATTATAGAAACCTCCATCTTAGCAGGCTGGAGCAGGAAATTCTCCTGTTGTTCTTGAAGAATCAACCATCCATAGAGATGCTGTCAATGGAGAAGGCCATATGGCAGGGAACAGTAGCATCTCTAGGAAGTGAGAATGGACCCTGACTTACAGCTAGAAAGAAATCAGGGATGTTCATCCTACAGCTGCAAAGAACTGAAGTATTACAACAATAAAAATTGACTTTGAATAGCATTCCAAACTTCAAAATGAAATGGAATGCATTCTGGCCAACACCTTGATTTCAGCTTGTTGAAACCCTGAGCAAAGGACGTAGCTAAACTGTACTCAAACTCCTGACCACAGAAACTATAAAATAGTAAGTGTGTATGTTTTTAAGCTGCTAAGTTTGTGGCAATATATTGCACAACATTAGAAAACATATGCATTAATTTACTGCAATATTATAGTTCATTGTGGACTAGAACATGAATTCAAAATTTGGCAAAGACTGAAGTTTATTTGGTAATACATAACTTTTACTCATGGCTTCCATGCTTCTCGCTGGGCTTATCCTCTGTTCTACTATGTACTTAATATCTTCAATAGCAACTTCTGCTTGTAACAGGCCAATTCTAATCTACGAAGTCTCATCTCTCATGTGCTTTAAGCTGTGGCTTTCACCAGTAACTTTCTCAATTACCATTTCCTTTTCTCCTTGTAAAAATAGGCAGCCATTGTATCAAGGGCCCATTTGTGGTCCAATCAGCTGTGGCCAAAAGATGGTGAAATAAATAGGAAAAATTTACATCTACCAAAGGTTTGTCTCGGGGGCTTTTGTACTTGATAGATTCCATTAGAAAGAACTGTGATCAGACCATATGTAAATTTGAAAGTTTAGTATACATGATTGAAATTGTCATAAAGTGTTGAAGGGAGTATTTCAAGTTGACAGACTGAGCTAACCTGTCTGAACTATACTTTATGTAATAAAGTGTAAGACAAGATAGTACAAAAATAACTTTACATAGCAGTGCTTAAAAACAAGTGTGACATTGGGAAACCAGATAATTGAAGTAATTAAAAAAATAAAGCAAGACAAAAAGGCAAACAGAATTAGCCATTTAAGAAAGCAATTCTGGAGAAAACTGTAGCTGAACATATTTGCAATAAAGGCCTACTGTTTTTTCAAATTTACTATTTACCTTTAATTAGTTCTTCATGATGACATGTGAAGCAATAACATTAATAACAGCTATTAGTTCAGAGAATAAGTAGAATAACTAAAATATGTACTTTGATATTTCGGGTTTTATATAGCTCAACTTATCAATGTTTATCTATGTGGTTTCTGTTTCTCTCTGTATGTTAGAAAGAGTTTTCCCAATTTGAGATTATAAAAATATTAACCTACTTTTAAAAATATAGGTATTATATTATTTGCTTTTTACATATTTTTTAAAGAAGCTAGAGTCTATTTTGATGTATGGTATATTTATCAAATTTACATTACATACCAACATATAAATATATATTTATGTATAAATATAATTCATTTTAAAATAAATTAATTCCATAACATATTAATTAATTAATTCCATAACATGTTAAGCATCTCATCTTTTTCTTGTGATTTAAATTGTTTTTTATATATTTAGTTTATTTTTATTATATACTTAATTCTTACGTAGACTAAGATTATTAGTGAACTTCCTATCATTTACTTTTATTTGTGTATTATTTTATGTTTTTGTAGAATATTCCAATAATGGATATTATATGTCTCATTTTGTTAATTTTTGAACATTATTGCATATGAATAACATATATAAACTTTAGAATAAATTTGTTAAGCTACTTTTCAAGCACCTGATCGAGATAGTGGTTGTATAGTTCTATATTTAATATACATTTGGACAAATTTCCTATGGGAAATTTGCCATGGCTGGGACAGTTACTTAAATAGTTACATGATTTTGGTCCTATGTTTTCTGAATGAGTTTGTTTATATTATTTTTTTCTAATTTTAGAGTAATATGGCAGAATAGAATGTCACCAGCTCTTTTCCCTTTCGCAGAAAAACAAAAAATAGCAAGTATCCACAGATAAAAATGCCTTTGTAAACATCCCAGGACCCATGGGTGAGGTATTGCATCCTAGAGATCACAGAAACTGAGAAAAACATTATTAGAAAGGCACATGAAACAGCCTCAATTTGACCACATTGTTCCTCCACTCAGACTGACACAGCGCTACAATGAGAGAGAACTTCTTGGCATATGATTCCTCTAGTGGGGAAAAGAGAGACTGAGGTGGACATCAAGCTTCCCCAGTGTTCTAGGGTATTCCCTAGGAGGTCTACTTTTGTTTCATCTCATTGAGAACACAGCGGGAATTGTCAGAGCTAGACCATTTGAGTTCAATATGCGGGTTGAGCTCACAACTTGTTAGTGGTACTGTGTTCCTGCTGGCAGCCTCACACAACTAGAGAGACCAGACAATGATTATGCTCACCTACAGAACTGAGCCCTTGTCTCTGTCTGGTTAGGGAGGATGATCAAAATTTATTTTCCACCAGGGTCCCCAGCCAGCATTCCAGTATGGCTACAGAGTGTAGCCTAATTGTTGAACACAGTCAATGACCATACCTGACTACTGAGGACAGCTGGTGGTCCTACCTGGGCAAAGATGCAAGAGAGGCAACTGTGCCCAACTACAGAGCACACCTTGTAGCCCCATCCAACTAGGGAGCCCATCTAGAAACCCTGTCCAACTGCAAAGAACAGTCTGTGGCCCCCTATAAATGTGAAAACCAGTCAACAGCCCTCCCCAAACTCAACACATAAGCAGTGGTTTCACAAAACCAGAGAGCCTGGCAGCAAAACCCATCTGCCCTCAGATATTACCAGCTGGCCATTCCAAACTCCAGGCTGGACTGACTGATGAAGATTTTTTACTGTCTACACAATCCTATAAAGACTGGAAAAATGAAGGGTATAAAGAAGAAATTTACTGTGTCCTGTTACCCAATAGAAGTTACTATTAAGTTTACGACATTTCCCTTCATTCTTGTTATACATATCTAGGTATGTAATTTTACTGTTATCACCATCAACTTTTAATTTTCTCTTTTTGTTATTTTTTATATTTTTATGAATAACACATCCCTTTCAATCTAAAGATAATAATAATTCCATATTTTTCTTAGGCTTTTAAAATTTTACAACTCTTTAATACATCTATGTCCCCCACCCTCCTTTGATGTGCAATGTGATGTGTGAGATAAAAATAAAATTTGACATTGTTCAAACTAACAATTGTTCCAAACAAAATTTATTGCATAATCTATCCCTACTCTACTAATTTATGACCATTCATTTTGCAAACACTAAATTCAGGATGTTAGGCATGCGACCACCTTCTCTCGTATTCATGGTGGGCATGCCTAAACATTCATAGCACTCTTCTCCACCAAGCCTGTATATGGCCTCAGAATTATTCACAACTCCAGCTCCAGAAGGTTACTACCACTTGATCAAATGAATACATCTGATGCAACGTATTTGTAGAATCTTGATTAAGATTAGATACATTTTAGTTGTCTCTTTCAGGAAAATTTTTGTCCAATAATATGTCTCCTGGTTCTTATATTAGTTTTATAAGTCAGCTATGATAGTTTTATAAAGCATTTTAGTGTATTTTTGGTCTAGTCAGTCCTATTGCTTTTTAAAAACAGCATTTATTCTTTTCTGTGATGAAAAATTAATATATGTGCCTTATAGAAAATGTGGGACATATAAAAACTAAAATAGAATTAAAGTCACCCATAATCACTACCTACAGATGAATAAGCACCACAAGGAATTTGGTGTATACCCTTGCAACTCTTTTTATTGCTCACAAATAATCATAAATATGGATTTTTTCTTACATAAAGATAGAATATTACATATATTGTTATGCTACATGCCTTTTACTACTATGTCACAATTATATTTCATGTTATATGTTTCTACAACATCATGTATAATGAATGGATGCATATTATTCACACTGGGAAATAATTATAAATGTATATTCCCTATTTGTAGTTTTTTCTATTCATACAACAAATACTTATTGAGCATGTACTACATGTCATACAGTGTGGTAGATAGACATTGGAAATATATGAGTGGATAAAACAAGCAAAAGACCCACCTCATGGAGCTTCCATTCAAGTGAGTACATATATATTTGTGGAGTGTGTGTGTGTGCAATTAATTTAATGAATGAATAAGTTATATAATACTTATAGGTATTAAGTGATATGGAACAAAATAAATAAGAATAAAAGAAGAAGGAAGAAGGAATAATTAGATTAGGTCATATTTGATGAAAGGCATCTATGCGGATATCTCAGAAAAGAATATCCAAGTAGGGGAAAGAGTCAGTACAAAACCCCTATCAAGAGAAACATAAGAATGCCAGTGTAACTGAAATAGAGTGATCCACAGGTGCATGGGCAGTAATAGGAAATGGGACGAGAGAGATAACAAAGGTCTACTTCTTGAAAACCCATGTAAACCAGGGATTTTATTTTGAAAAAAATGAGAAGTTAGTTGTCTCAGGATTGGATGATGGTGGTAGCAGTGCAGGCAATTATTATGGTGGAATTCTGAACATATTTTGAAGTGCAGCCAAAGGACTTCCTGACAGATTGTATGCATATATACATATATTTTAATATTTATTACTCATTATAGCATCTTTTATATAGTTTCAAAAATAATTTTCCCTCAATCTGTCATATTCTGATGGTGATATGTACAAACTCTACTGCACTGGACCGAACTTGGGTTTTGGTCAGTTTTTTCTCTCTTTCTTTTCTTCCTATCTTTCTTTTCTTTTCAATTTATAGAACTTTTACCTTTTGTATATTTTGGTGTCATGATAGCACATATAGCCTTACATTTTCTCTTTTCATTATAAATAATATAAGTTATTGATATAAATCATTCTTTTTAAAAATTTACATACAGTGCTGTGCCTGATTTTTGTGTTTATTGTTTTGCTTATTTGTTGATATATTGCTGCCTACTGGGGTATGTGTGTGTGACCTTTTTATATTTTATTGTCACTATGTCTCTCGTAAGGAGTTCATCACAGGATAAAAAAAAGTGAAAGCCTGAGAATATTTTTCTTTCAATAAGAAATTTAATAAATTTTCATTTATCACTAATATTATCTTTGATTTTGCCTCTTCTTGCTATTCATAAGTTCTTTTTATTGTTTCCTTTTTTATTCCCAATTAGACTTTATATCTCAGCTTTATTGAGTTATTTTATAATTGGCAAATAAAATTGTATATACTTAAGGTGTACAATATGCTGCTTTGTGTATACATTGTGGAATGATTACCACAATTAATCTAATTAACATATCTATTACTTCATATAGTTACCCTTTTTTGTGGTGAAAACATTTAAGATGTACTCTCAGGAAATTTTAAGTATATATAATATTAAGTAGACATTTTATAGACAATTTTTGTTTATTATTTTCTGCAGTTATTTAAAAGACAGATATTGTACATTTAATTCCAGAAGTGGTTATCTCAAAGCTTTTCAAAACATTCTTAAATATATACTGAACTTGCCACCAAAGTAAAAATAATTGAATGATGTTTTTATTTTTTGTCATAGAAAACCAATTAAACAATTTTACCCCTTTCTCCATTACCCCAGTATCTTATTTTTCTGCGATTATGACCTTTTTTCTATAAAAAACATTGTTTCAAAGAAAAGATCATCAAATTTACAACCACACTTAGAAAAATTATTTTTACTCAGTTCTATATACTTAATTGAATTTCATGCTTAATACCCATTTCCTTCTAGAGGTGATTTCCTCATTCTTAGTTCTTTAGTGTTTCAATTTTTCTTTCTTCAGGTAAGGCATTCAAGTAATTTTTAGAAAGCATAATTTTTGAAAATTTGTCAATTATGTCACTCTTTTGCTCAGATTCCTCCAGTTGTTTCCAACTATGATTTTACTCCCTCTACCTCTGACTTCACCCTCTAACACTTTATCCATTTTTTTTTTTTTTTTTTTTTTTTTACTTCATCTCAGCCACACGCTATCTTGCCATTCATCAAACACACCGGGCATGCTTCTTCCTTTTGACTTTTTTTTTTTTCTATTATCTATGTCATGAATGATCTTCCCCAGGGCTCTGCATAGTTTGTTTGTTTTTTTTTTTTTTTTTCATCACCACACTCTGGTTTCTGTTCAGAGAAACCTTACCAGAGAAGTCTTCCTTTGCATTCTCTATAAAACAGCAATCCACCACTCTTTATTCTAGTACATTCTGATGCTCTTGCACTGTTTTAGTTTTCTTTATAGTACTTATATTACTTGGCATAATCTGCTTGTCCATTATCTATCTCCCTCCATGGAAGTAGAGTTCATGAAAAGCAGTGACATCTTCATCAAGATATTGCCAGTATCTACAATAGTAGATACATACGATAAACTCTCAGTAAAGAGGGCAAGGCTTAATAGGAGAGAGTCTCAATGAAAGAGAATAAGGCAATAAAGGCTTTCCCGTATTTGTTGAAGTCAATAATAAATGAACTGCTTTCCATGGCCTTCAAACAGGAGTCATAACTTGATTTAGATACAGAATTTTGGGATAATTCTTTAGAGCAACCCTTGGCTGTGTTGCAGCTCTCCCTGGTCCAATCACCTTGCCAATGCTTGGGTTTTCTTGGTTTGTTCAAATCCTATAACACTGGTAAGTTCCAAATATCTTTAGTCTGTATATGTCAGTGAATATATAAATATTGAATATATAAATATTATTTACTTCCAAAGCCCCACAGATTCTCTCCATGTTAATCTCTCACCTTCTGAATCAAGACATGTTAAGGTAGATTTAGTTTCTCTCCTACTCGTTCCAAGAATGTCTAACTCTTTCTCTGGAGTAATAATGTTGAGTAACCCCATATGCCTCCCATTAACTTGATTCAATCCTTATTATAGCTAGTAGTGATTCCTTGATTTTTTTTATAGATAAATAACATCTTTGCCTTTATCTTTATCAGTGCTCATGAAAATTATTCATGTTTAGTATATTCCATTGTTCGTTTCCATAGGAAAACAGGGAGAGGTGGGGGTAAGGGTGGCCATCATCCCTATGGTATCATTCTTCGAAGTTCTCCACTTTATATTTTTATTTGGGTATCTTTATAATACCTCTAACTGAATATTACTGTCTTCCTTAGTTAGTTTAAAAATTCTGTTTTTTTCCTTAGCAACCAGAGTCAATGCTCTGAGTCATCATGCCTTTCTTTTCTCTTGCTTCATATGGTTCTTACCACATCCCATCATCTGCTACTTTGTATTCTATTTTCCATGCCTTCATTCTTTTCAATTTCTAGCACCAAACATTCCATTTAGACTGTTTAATGATTCCATGTAATCGTTTGATTATAGCTTCCACCTTTCCTTTCTCCATTTGGGCTCTGTCCCCCTGCATATACTTTTGGTATAAAGACTAAATCATTTCCTTTCTCTATATGTCTCTACCACCATCAACAAATACCTGATTGTTTATAAAACTCTGCTTCAATGTTCAGTAACTCTTCAATTATAGGATGAAATCAATGCTACTTCCCAACATTATGTATACCAACCCAATCCTTCTCTAAATTCTAGGGTCTATGCTGTCAACACTTGATTTAATGGCAAGAACATGTCTGAGAGACCAAGGAACAGTAAAAATGGTCATGACACAGGAAAAAGATACTGTCACTCAAATCCTGGTTCCCAGGTTGTGTGATTTCATGCATATTACTTAACTACTTAGGCCTCAGATTCCTCCTTTGTAAAATGGGAAAAAGAGTACAAACTTTCTTGTGTGTTGAGACAATTAAATACAGTTGGAAATAACAAAAGTAACACAATCTCAGCATCTCATTTCACATTCAGCTCATTGAACATTTAATGTCTAATACATTCTTGGAAGATTATTGCTAGAGGAGTTAGTATGCTATGAACTTGGTTGCTTTAATACATTTTATATTACTGTCTAGGGCTATGCCAGAATGTCCTGTTTTACCTGTAGTACATTCAAATGCAGTGCAGCAAAAACATAAGAAAGTATACCACTCTTTCTAAACAAGCTAATGCAGACTGGAATTGTTGTTGCTCTTGCTGTGTTTTGAAAGCAAACAACACAGGGGAGTTTTGAAAATTTTGTTTTTGAATGTCGTCTTTATGTTGTCTTAAGTGTTTCAAACTAATTGAAAGTTATCTAAGAATGGTACCAAGGAAATCCATGGTAATCTCTTCCCCCCATTTGGCATAGCCTATGCCAGCAGCTTGTACTCAGTTAAAGACGTGTAACACTGAGATTCCGTCAACTGGGACAGCACCCAAAGGAGCCTAGGGACAAATGGAAAAAACAGTATCCTCTGTACAATCACCAATCACTGATAAAATGTCAAACTATGCCAAGCATCCACTTTTTAGCCCTCCAGAAAAGGCAAAGAGCGCTTTTATCCATTTAAACATTTTATATCTGTCATTAAGAGTGAAATAGAAATTAAGATTTAACTAAACTTTAGAAAACTTGTCAGTCCCCATCTTCCTCAGCCCCACTTAGCTTCTGGCAATGATTTTTTATAAAGAATTGGCCAAATCTCATGCCGTTCTTAGACAAATCCTGACAAGAGCTGTCAGGATAACTGGACTACAGCCCTCAAATTGGGGTTCGCTTTAAAATAAATCTTACCCCAAGTTTAGAATCTGGCATGTTCATCAAGTTGAAGCTTTTTCTCTTTAAACTTTATGTTTTCCAATACTGTACAAATATTAACCATGCCTTTTTCTCATCCTGTATACTTAGGCCAGACTTTAACAATTAGTTACAGGATTTTCCCTTCTTTGATCCCAAATATGGTTTTATCACCCTTTTCAAATCATTGTTGAAGAAATCCCCTACTACCAAATTCAGCTGACACACCTAAGATGAAGTCTATTTTCAATGCCTGTGCAAAATTTTTCTCTCTATAACTTTAAGCAGTAGCTTGGGTCTTTCTCTACACTAGGTGCACCATGTAAATCTGATATCACACCCCAGAATGCAATTTTTATTTATTTATTTATTTATTTAATTTCAGCATATTATAGGGGTACAAATGTTAAGGTTACGTATATTGCCCATGACCCCCTCCCTCCTCAAGTCAGAGCTTCAAGCGTGACCATCCCCCAGACGGTGCACATCTCACTCATTAGGTATATATATATCCATCCCCTCCTCCTCCTCCCCACCTGCCCGACGCCCTACCTAAGTGGACATACAGAATGCAATTTTAATCTCATTGTTGTGATACATATACCAGCTAACAACTGATTGAATAGCAAGATTTGCTTGGATTGAAATCTAGTTCACCATGCCACCTTGGGCACTGATTGGTGGACTAACAGCTGTTTGCTCTACTCTAACCATCCAGCACTAGAGACTGATTAGCTTCTTCATTTGTGCCCCACTTAAGTCCTGACTTTTCGTATGTATCTACTGACTTATACTGCTAATGTCCCAGGATACTTCGTTGCTAAATTCAAGTTCTATCATGCTGACAGAGACAGTTCTGAAGGTTATTATTATTAATATAAAATGTATGTAGTTTTTTTGAAAAAGGTCAAATATTTACTCAGCAAATAATTAATGAGTATATACTTTAGGCCAGGATGTGTTTTAACACCAAAGACACATAGATTAATCTGATACTATTTCTGTCCTCAAGGAGTTTTCATTTTAACAGGAAGGGTCCACTATTTACACATATAATATAAATGAAATAATAAATTCAAAGTTCAGAGAAGTGAAAAAGCACAACTAAAAATGTGGGGTGTCAATGGCAGTTTAGAGGAATGTGAGATCACTTCTAGCTATGTGGTCAGGTTGCTACAGTATGGTGTGAAAAAAATAGAAACTCATTTTGAATCCTAGCTGAATGAATTCATGGAAGCTATTGGATGGTATGGTATATTTTTAAGCTAATATAGGAATCTTGAAAGGGCTGCCTCAGATATGTGCACAAATCTGTCTGTGAACTCCAGTCATCTTGTGACTGTGATTTCTCTCTTGCTCTTACTCCAGTCCACATCTGCTGAATATTAGTATACTGGGAAAAAATCTTACAAAAGCCATAATGATTATAAGAAAATCATTGTATATATTAAGCATGTTGAATGTATACGCTTCTAGCCCTCAGGGTGCCAGAACATGTCTAAATTTTATGTAGAGGTGGGGAAACACCATTATGAGTTGTTACCTGGAAACTGAAGCAGCTTTGCTTGTGCCTACATTCTCAGTTTCCTTCACATTTGTGTCCACCCTTCCCCTCAACCCTAGCTCAGATCATCAGCAGTTTTGTTGTAAAAATACATGCTACAAATATCTGGTCTTCTAACACTAGGAACTCAAAGCAGTCCATGGAATTGGACAATGATTAAATGTCTTAGAAACCTGCATATATTCCTCATTTTTCCTTCTGGTACTCTCCCCATCCAAACTCTTCCCCCTATACCAATTACAAACAAATGGTTTCAATTTTTTGAGATACTAACAGATTGAGTGTAAAAGTTTACTCTCTAGTTAGCAGAGTCCCCCCCACTTAGTGAAAAAAATATAATAATATCCTTCAAGTTGAAAATAATAAAATATAGTGATATTTGCAAAAGTTTCATCACATATCTAGGTGTATTTTAATTGTTTTTGTTCTAATTACTCTCAGCATAGTCAATTCAATATAATTCAAATATTGCTACGGCTAATTGGTATGACTCTATAATCACTGATAATCTTTTTTGTCAAATTGAAACTCAAATTTGCCTTAAAGTATTAAACAAGGGATATTTAAAGTAACACAAATTGCTGAAGAGAGGAAAAAAAAGTCCTAGTAGCTCAACACAAGAAGAATTTCTTGCTTTTGTAAAGTGCAAAACAAGTATTCCTAATGAGTAGAGAGCTCTCCTCCAAGCATTCATACCAAGCCTCATAGCCCTTTCATCTTCCAACTTGGAATCTAGAATGTATTCTGAAGTATCAGGTATCCAGAGTTCTTTTCAGGTCATAATAAAGCATCTGAAGATATTTTTCCCATCTAACCACTGCCGTTTCCCTTTTTTATTTTTTGGTTTAGGAAACAGATTGTAAGTCTACAATGTGCCAGTTACTATGCTAGGTGCTTGGGAGAAAAGCTTTGAACAGACAGAAATTGATGTTGCCATTAAGTGTGTAGTCTGCAAAAGACAATAGACATTTAAAGAAATAATTTCTAAATTTCTTAAAGACCCAATTATTTATTTACTATCAGGATTACTATAAAAATACATATTTATGAATATATAAATGAAGATATATAACCTTCTCTGAGGAAATGATATTTTCATTGAAATAGTAGGCAAAGTATCCCAAGAGAAACAATGTATGTGCAGCATGATGTATCTGGAATGTAGTGAACAAAGTTGGAATCAGCTATAAAATGAAACCAGAAATAAAGCCAGGGATGTGATGTGTTAAAAGTCTTGATATTTACTCTGAATTCACTGAGAAACTACTAAACCACTCAAAAGTTCTCAACAAGATACTGATTTAATGAAATTTAGAAAGATTAATTTGACTTATATGTGTAAGAGGAACTGATATTGAGGGATAAAACTTGGGAGCACAGTTAGAAGATAATTGCAGCAATTCCAGTGAGAGATATTGCTTGGTTAGACTTGGATATATTTGGAATGCAGTGTAGAGCTTTTGGTGGTTGGTTGACAAAAAAAGTATATGTCAGAGAGGAAGGATTCAAAGTTTAGTGCCAGGTTTATGGCTTCAGTAACTAGATAAATGGTAGGGACTGCAAATTAAGTTCAGTTTTTGCCATGCTGAGCTTGAACTCCCAGTGAGAAATCAAATCGGAGTTGCTGAGCAGTCAGTCCAACCTACAGGTTAGCAGCCCTGCCCTCCCCCTGCAAAAAAAGTGCCAAGTTAGAAAACATGATCTGGGAGCCATCAGCATGTATATGTGCTAGTTAATACTTTAGTACTGAATGAAGTCACCTAAAAAAATGACCACATCAAGTATGGTCCAAACTCGTACTCCTTGGAGCATTAAAGGGAGAGTTTTGAGAGTCGATAGCTATAAGATGGCGAGCATAAACCAGAACTGTCCTGTGTAAACCACAACTATCCTTAGCAAATATTTAAAGGTCAAACAGGGAAGGTGTGGTCAGTAAGGAAGGAAAGAATAGTCAGTAAGGAAGGAGTTAAAAACAGGGACGTGGTGCATTACAGAGGTCAAATACTGCTGAGAGTTCAATTGATTCCTCGTAATTTAGTGATGTGCTTTGTTATATGCTTTCATAGTACCCTGTACTTGTTCTTCATCACACACATAATTACAGAAATTATATTATTTGATATCTGTTTTTGTATCCATGAATGGAGTGCCTGAAACTTGACTGACAATCAACAAATATTTGTTGAATGAATAAAGGAAGGAAGATGAAAGTGAAAAGTTTCCACTGAATTTAGCAAAACAGAGATCATCAGCGCCTTATCAAGGAGAGTTTGGGTGGAGTAGTGAGTAACTGGGTCAACCTGCATTAAGAAGAGAAGTGAGTATGAGGTGATAAAGGGAAGACAGTAAAAACTGGCAATGCTTGGAAAAAGTTTGGATGTAAATCATTGGTTTAATGGACACCTGTTCTAAGTAGGCTGATTGTTGCTTTGGGTTCTGGGAAAATATCAGCTTATAATATTATTTTCTGAAAGTGATTTCAGTAGTTAAGGGTAGACATGCCTCATTATGAAATTTAAATGACTTTCAGGTGGTTCCATATATATTATATATTTTGCCTAGAATAAGCTCTGTTCCCTTAAAATGTCATATTTTAATTTAGAGATAAAATTATTTCATCTGTGTCAAAATATGGTATTTATGGAAAGTGTCTTAAGGGTCACACATTCCATGTCTATTCCATTTGATACTTAAACTGAAACCACCAGAAAGTTGCATGATTTGATCAGTCCTTTGTCATATCAGTGAGCATTTTTATTTTCACTGTGCTTGATAATGGCAGTTTGGAATAACAGCTATGTGGTTTCTAACTCTTTTTTTCTCCCTGTATGATCATTGTTGAAGACAATTTATTTTATATTAGTCAGAGTATCTCTATGTCAAACACTGAATAAGCCATTTCTTTTTGAATTTAGTACTGGGAAAATTGTATCTGTGGAGAAATGTTCACATTTTCTTTAATAGGATCTTTTGGATCCAACTGTGTTTCCTTTATTCCAAGGCTTTCAAGGAACACAACTGAAGTTATTATGGTCAGCACATTTTTATTTTCTGTTTTTCTATTTTTTCTGTTCCTATTTTATTGTAGATTTTATTTTTGTTAATTTTTTCTAAATCTTCTATGGGAACACATAGAATTGGTTTCTATTTCTGTCTTATTCAATTAGATACTTCTCTCTTTCCCCTCAAATAAAATTACAGTGTCATCATTGCCAAGAAAAAAGAAGTGATAGGCAAGAAATGTATATAATGACAACAGAGTTAAAAATGTGTTACATACACACACCGATGTATATGTTCATGCATATGTGTGTATGTGTGTGTGTATGATGAAAAGAAAATTTAAATTTTTAAGTTATTTTCTAATCAAAGTTTACTGTACCTGAGACCAGCAATCTGTAATATGCTTAAAGATTCACATACTAATCACCTGATCTCATATCATTTCTACTACTGTAATCTCCAGTTGTACCTTTTACAAATGTATCTGGAAATAATCAAACAAAACTGAAACAAACAAAAAAGAAGAAATATATACACTCAATGGCTATACATATGAAAATATAATTATGTATATGTATAATGCAAATTGACTTCTGCTAAATGAATCAAGCCAATATCTAAGAAATAGATTAGAATATGCCAGTGCATAAATATGCAAATAAGTATATCTCCATCTTAGAGAATATATCAAGATACTAATATGGTTTGTCATTTAAATCAACACAAGCTGCTACCTTACCCATCTATCAATTTATTTTAATTCCAAGAATAATGTGGTATTATATTTAATTATTTTTAAAATATTTATTTTTTGTGCTGACGGTTTTAGGCTGACATCAAAAAGTGCCTCTCAATCTTAATTTTGCTATATTATTGTTTATAATGAAGATATACTTGACAAAAGAAGGTTTTTTATATTTTTAAATCACCTTTTATTATAATGATAGAATATTACTAGAAATGGACAGTGCCTTAGCTGTTTATATCGCCTGTCTACCCAGTCATTCACCAAAGGTCTACATTTAGATCTTATCTTTCTAGATTATCTCCATTAAGTACTTTAGCATTTTGCAAACAACTAATTAACCCCTTGAACCCAATTAAGGAATAGTAAAAAGAAAGACAATTACCGAGACTGGAATTTGGTCAGTAGGCTAAGACTAACACATTATTATTAGGAAAGAAAAAAGAAACCCTTTAATCCTTTTAATGAATACAGATGATCAGAGCATCTGTGTTATTATATTTTTTAATAGCAACCCAAATCTGGAAGAGAGGACTCCACAAAAGGACTGGGTCATGGACTCGGTATTAACCCTGAGGAAAATGGCCACCTGAAAGGCTCCAACTTCAATCCTTGTTGCAGTAGAAATGACTACACATCATACTTCCCTGTATTCACTTATCACCTGACAGTTTGCAGAGGGCTGTCACCTACATAATTTCATTTGATCCTTAAAGCAATTCTGTGAGGTAGATAGTTCAATATTATTATCTCCATTTCAGAAACAAATAAGGTAATGTGCCAGAAGGATAAATGACTTCACAAATATCATGCAGCTATTAAGGATTCGAGCTCAGATTGAAACAGTGATTCCACAATAGCACTTTTTCTGATAATACAAATTGATGACTGTATATATTAACCAAGAATCCTTTCTTTCCTCGTGCAATTCACTTTTTCTTTTGTAAGTCTCATTTATATTTTGTCTGGATTTAATAAGGGATGGCCTTAGGGCAAACTCTGATGACCCTTTTAGCTTTCATGCTCTGCACATCTATGCTAAGTACATACTCTTGGCTTGCCTATATTCACCAGGCCCTAAAAACTAATATGCAGCTTGTTATTACGCTCTCTTCCAGGAAGGTTCCTGATAATTGCCACTCTTAGTGACCTGCCAAACTCCTTCTTCTATGAGAGAAATATGATGCGTAAACACAGCCTTATGAAACACATGAACAAACATAAAATTTGGCAGTCAAATCTTTAGTGGACATCAACTACCTAAGGAACCATGTGCTCAGAATTGAAGCAGAGATAAAAGAAATGGAAGTTGAGAAGAATATTTTCTAGGTGGAGAACCTAATTAAACCAAGAAGTTGCCAGCATTTTTTTTAATTCTTATAAGTTATAACTTGTTGAGAGATAAGGCTAGATGCATAGGAGAGATGAGGAGGCAGTCGTATGTGTAGTACTAAATGAGTTGAGATTAAGAGAAAAAAAAAAATGTGCTGAGCTATGTAAAAGGAGATAGAAGAACTACTTAGAATGGACTACCAAAGCAGAAACGAGGGATAAAAATAGGTACCTACAGCCTATTAAGATAGAAAATAGAAGCCGAGAATGAGGCCTCTGACAGAGAAAAGGAGAAACTGTCTCCTTACTCTGGACTTTAGGAAATAGAAGCACTGGATTTTGTTTATTCGGGTTTCCATATTTTGCAAACAAAAGTATAGGATACTAAGTTAAATTTGAATTTTACATTAAAAATAAATGTTTGCATGTTTTATGCAGTATTTGAGACACAAATATTCAAAAAATAATTGTTGTTCATCTGAAATTCAAGTTTAAGCACCTTGTATTTCTTCTGGCAACCCTATTTCCAGGAGACATGTTATATAAGAGGACTTCTGTTCAGAGGAAGTAAAGTGGTCCCAACAATATGGTAGTAGACAAGTAGCTGAGAGAAAGAGGCTCAATAGGAAACTGTTATGGTGAGAATCAGGACTGGTGAGTGGAGGGCTGTGCTTTCCTGTCTCCAACTTTAAGTCCTACCACATACAGACCTTGGGGATGTTAATTAACTTACATGGGTCTTAGTTTCCTTTTTGTAACACATGGGTGACTCTAAATCAGTCTCATTGGGGTGTTGTGAGTATTAAATGAGAAGGTATACATATGTACACATACACAGGGGTATATAGGGTTATAAAGTGAAACATTCTCTGGTATATGGCAATCATGCAATAAATTTTGGCTATTATTATCCAAATATTGTATCATGTTGGCTTTTCCTGGGTAAGGTATGAGAATGATTAATGGAATATATTAGAATTTCCTGAAGATCCCTGTATATGTGAGGGACAAGCCACAAGTTTCAGCAGTTATATGGATAAATATTATTGTAACCTGGGGATTAAAAGGAAAAGTAAACTTAAATTTCATGAAATATGAGTTTTTCATTTATATTTCTTGGCTAACTTCATTGATTATTGTATTCTTTCATTCGTGCATCCATTTGGCAAATGTTAATTGAACAGTTAGTATGGTGTCTGGTGCATAATAAGTGCTCAGTAAATGCTCATATTTATTTGTAGGATCATTTAATTCTTAAAAACTGTGGTAAGTATTATGAACAAAATTTGCTAAGAGCACAGGTGACAAGGTTTATAGCAGACCTATCAGAAACATCAGGAAAGTAATATTGTAGCGGAGCTCTCAAGCATGAGTAAAAGTAAGTCAATCAAAGTTTAGTGGGAAGTGTCTAGGTTCTTTTAAAATAAGGACATCTCGATATTGAATCACATAGCAGGGTACCTGAAAACTTTGGAAGAAATAAATAAATAGATAAGGATTAAATCTGTTCTCAAATATATTTTTCTCTCTGATCAGTGAAATTATTTTTCTTTTGCTCTCCCATTAAACTATTGATTCTTTGGAGCCAGAAAACCATTTCTGGAATGTGATAAGCTCTAGGTTTAGGTTTTCTAGGTGAATGTTTGCCTTTACTCCCCACATTATCCCATCACATCCTTATTTTGGAAATTTCACTAAACTCCAACAGCTTTCTAAGCTATATTCCATCTCTGAGGACAATGTGATTTTATTTTAAAAATAATGTATACTCTGTATACATTCCATGTATACTCTGTATGCAAAGTATACATGGGATGCATACTCAACCATAACTGCTTGAACAATTGATATAGTCTCACTTTTGTGCTTTAGGTCTAGAAGACAATTTTAAAAGTGCATAATATTTTTCAGTAGGTTGTTTTGTGCCATTTTATCCCAAATTGCAATCTTCAAATAAGGAAGTTCAGCAGAGTTAAGCCCTAGATTTTGCGACTCAGATCAATAACGGTGTTTTTCTTCATGTTGTTTTGTTTGTTTGTTTTAACAGTAAAACAAATATATATATATATATATATATATATATATATATATATATATATATATATTTAGTTTCTAAAGCCTGTCCCTCAAGAAATAATCCTTTGAGGCACTCATGATGATAGTAAACAAAGCATATTTTTTCTATTCCATTTGACGATTGTCTCTGATGGTGACACCATGTAGTTTTTGTTCACAAGTATCTATTCTCATTGACATGATTAAATAATTTACTATTTAGAAAGGTGGTGAAACAGACTGACAAAAATTGTTTTTTATGTTAAAGTAAAAAAATATGCTTAGGAAGAAAATTATACTTTAGTTCCAAAATGATGAATCGTTCTTCAATGTACTATATTTTATTTAAAGTAATATTAAATGCCTTCATTGAAATTTGTTATTTGTAAGTTCTCCACAAACATAAGGCAGACATGACTTAGTTTGGCTAGTAAAATATAAAAAGAAGTTCAGATATCTTTTCAGAAACAATTGATTATTATGTATTTTCAATCCTATGAGAACAATTAGCAAATTGAGGCTAGTGCTCAATAGCACTAATTAATCACTTAATCACAATTAGGTGATTGCTAATTAGTCATAGCAGATAAGTAGGCACAAGTACAAAAAACAGACCTACTTGATTATATATAAAGGAGAAACCAAAACAGAAAGAAGGCTCCAAATACACAATTCAGGCAGGATGCTGATTAATCAGGCCACAGGTAAAAAGACTTCACCACATGGTATAGTTTGGTTATCTGTTCCTTCCAAATATGTTGAAATTTAATCCCTAGTATGGACGTGTTGGGAACTGGAACCTAGTTGGAGGTGTTTGGGTTATGGGGATATGTCCCTTATGATTATATTAACGCATGAATAGACTCACTCACTCACTCTTGGTGTAAGTTCTTACTCTATTAGTTCCTATGAGATATGGATGTTAACAAAAGCCTGGCACCTCTTCTCTCTCTCTCTTGCTTCTTCTCTTGCCATGGGATGTCTGAATGTGCTGGCTCTCTTTCACCTTCCACCATAAGTGTAAACAGCCTGAAGCCCTCAGAAACTAAGTGGATGCTGGTGTCATGTTTTTTATACAACGTTCAGAACCATGAGCCAAATAAACCTTTTTTTCTATATAAATTTACCAGCCTCAAGTATTCCTTCATAGTAACAATAAACAGACTAAGGCAATGTATAATTATTAGTATGGATATCTCTAAATATATGTGATTATAGATCCAATATTTAGTTAGGATTATTCTTGCCCCCATACTTTCTCCATAGGCAGCATATTTTAATATTAGTCACCCCCCATGGAAAAGAGGAGCAAAACAATCTTTCTGACACTTGTGGGAGGAATGCTTTTTAAATTATTTAAAATTAAGATAATTTTAAATTAAATTTTTAGTGTTTCTCCCTACTTGTGGTTTCCACATTGAAGTAGGATTAATATAACATCTCACTATTTCACTTTACACATTAATCTTACAAATAAAATATTAATTGATAACTCATCTCTTCTTGGGGAAGACTGAGACAAGAAACTCGTATAGACAGGAAGTTGCACTGCAATTTCAAGGGATCTGAGGAAAATGTGAGTGTGAGTTCTTTTTTGCCAACCAAAACCATAGGAGTGACTCTTTCAAGCATCACCATTTACTCCATAGAGAAAGTGGGAAAAGTCCTTCAAGGATTTAGTTTCTGATATCTGGTAGTAAAACTTACAAATCCAATCTAACCTAATAGTTTAAGAAAAATGTTCTAAGAGACATTACATACACTGCAGCATCCAGTATGTGTAATAGCAACAGCAATTAGTTTTCAGAGAATAGAATGCATCATACTCAGACTAATTTGATTGTTTTGACTGATGAGGGTATTAATTCATTTTCACTTTTTTCATTAAATGATCAAGTCAGTGAAAACAAGAAAGTAAATGATATGACGAATAGTGGTACGCACCTGGGTTTATAACTAAAGTTCCACCACATAATTGCCATGTGATATTGGATAGTTTACATTAAACTCTCAGTCTCAGTTTCTTCATCTTTAAAATCATAATAATAGAATCTATAAGGATTAAATTAAAAGATATATGGAAATATCTTAGTAGAGTGCCTGGCACATATAGGTGCTCAAGAAAAATCTCATTCCCCATTCACCTGTCCTCAGCCCACTGGGTATATGGATGTCAGCATAAATTTATTGAAGAGTTTCACATTCATCTTTGGAAAGTCTACTGATTTGTTTTATGCTCTACTTATAATCTGTTTTTTTTTTTTTTTTTTTTTTTTTGAGACAGAGTCTCACTTTATTGCCCAGGCTAGAGTGAGTGCCGTGGCATCAGCCTAGCTCACAGCAACCTCAAACTCCTGGGCTCAAGCAATCCTGCTGCCTCAGCCTCCCAAGCAACTGGGACTACAGGCATGCGCCACCATGCCAGGCTAATTTTTTTCTATATATATTAGTTGGCCAATTAATTTCTTTCCGTTTATAGTAGAGATGGGGTCTCGCTCTTGCTCAGGCTGGTCTCAAACTCCTGAGCTCAAACGATCCGCCCACCTCGGCCTCCCAGATAGCTAGGATTACAGGCGTGAGCCACCGCGTGGGGCCTATAATCTGGTTTTAAAATATCATTTATATTGGAAATTTATCCAAAGACACTGAGACTAATAACTGATATGGGTAAAAATTACATTAATTGAGTGTGATTTATTCTAAGCATTGTAAGTCTCTATTTCTCTTGATTCAAGTATAATATGTTGTTCCACTTTCAAGTGAGTCTTTTCAAATAAAACATTTTGTATTGTATGAAAGTAAGTGAGGTATTCTACTATCCTTCCATGCATAGATATATCTTCACAATTTACATATTGACCCTCTCTGGTATTATGATCTCTAGGAAAAATAAGGTTAAGCTTGTATGTGAGAAGGGAGAATGTAAATCAGATAGGCTATATTAATATGGGATGTGATTGACCGAGAAATTTCACTAGGATCATAGCCATATGGATGGGTGAAAGAGAAAGGGAAGCAAGTGGAAGAGGTAGAGAGGGGGAACCAAGAAATACAATAAAAACATCCCCCTTCAACAACACAAATTATATATATATATATATATATATATATATATATATACACACACACACACACACACACACAAACACAAAATTGTCATATATCAGTAACTCGTTGGACAACATTCTTGAGTGAATATTGTGCATTTAATTCTGACCAAAGTGCTATGGAGAGGGTACTATCATTGCCCATACAATACAGATGATGAAATTGAAACACACGAGGTGGTTATATAAAATTGCTGACAGTTGTAGAGTTATCTAGTAATAGATTTAGGATTTGAATCTGTGACTACAATAAATCAAAATCTATGTTCTTTTATCCACAAAATACTGTCTTCCATTTTCTAAGATGGGATGAGCAAACTATTGCCCACAAGCCAAATATGACTCTGTAAACTTCTTTTTGTAAATTAAAGAATTATTGAAACATAGCCAAGACTATTCATTTATGTATTGTCTATGACTATTTTCTTGATGCAACAACAGAGTTGAGAAGTTGTGATACAGACCACATGGGACATAAAACCATAAATGTGCATTGTATGACCTTATAGAAAAGGGTTGTCAACCCATGCTCTAATAATCAACTAGATGTGTTTAGCTACCAAGGATGATATTCTTCTAGAAAGAGAGTGAAAGTAATCATCAGTTACTAAAATTAAAAAACAAAAAAAAAGGATTAGGTATGTTGAACCATCCCTGCATCTCTTGGATGAAGCCCAATTGGTCATGATAGATTATTTTTTTGATAAGCGTCTGGATTTGGTTAGCAAAGATTTTGTTGAAAATTTTTGCATCTATATTCATTAGGAATATTGATCTGTAGTTTTCTTTTTTTGTTGGATCCTTTCCTGGTTTTGGTATCAGAGTAATATTCACTTCATAAAAGGTGTCCGGGAGGTTTCCGTTCTTCTCAATGTTGTGGAATAGTTTCTGCAAGACAGGTACTAGTTCTTCTTTGTAAGTGTGGTAAAATTCGGGTGTGAAGCCATCTGGACCAGGACTTTTCTTTTTAGGGAGATTTTTAATTGCTGTTTCTATTTCAGCTCTTGAGATTGGTCTGTTCAGGGAATCCATTTCTTCCTGGTTGAGCCTAGGGAGGCTGTGTGTTTCTAGAAATTTGTCCATTTCCTCCTCATTTTCCAGTTTGTGTGCTTAAAGATTTTTGTAGTATTCATAAATTATATCTTGTATCTCTTTGGGATCAGTTATGATATCTCCTTTTTTATTCCTGATGGAGCTTATTAGAGATTTCTCTTTTCTGCTTTTCATTAGCTTAGCCAATAGCGTGTCTATTTTGTGTATTTTTTCAAAGAACCAACATTTTGTTTTATTAATCTCCTGAATAGCTTCCCTGTTTTCAATTTCGTTTAGTTCAGATTTGACCTTGTTGATTTCGCTTCATCTGCTGGGTTTGGGGTTGGTCTGTTCTTCCTTTTCCAGCTCTTTGACTCATTTCATTAGATTGTCTATTTGCGATCTTTTTGACTTTTGGTTATAGGCATTTATGGAGATAAACTTTCCTCTCAGAACTGCTTTAGCTGTGTCCCAGAGGATTTGATAACTTGTCTCTCCATTGTCATTTTCTTCATAGAATTTTTTTATTCCCATCTTGATTTCTTCATTTATGAAGTAATCATTTAGTAGGAGGTTGTTTAATTTCCACGTTTTTGTGTAGAAATGTCACTTTTTGTTAGGGTTGATTTCTACTTTTATTCCACTGTGATCTGAGAAGATACATGGTATGATTTCTACTTTTTTAAATTTCTTGAGGTTTACTTTGTGTCCTAGGATATGGTCAATCTTAGAGAATGTCCTGTGAGCTGATGAGAAGAACGTATATTCAGTGGATTTTGGGTAGAATGACCTGTAAATGTTAGTCAGACCCAATTGTTCTAGAGTTTTGTTTAAGTCCATTATTTCTTTATTAATTTTCTGTTTGGGGGATCTGTCTTGTGCTGTCAGTGGGGTGTTGAAATCTCCGGTGATTATGGAGTTGCTATTAATCCATTTGCTTAGATCCAGTAAGGTTTGCTTTATGAATCTGGGTGCACATAAGTTTGGTGCATATATATTTAAAATCGTTATCTCTTCTTATTGAACTGTGCCCTTCACCATTATATAATGACCCTCTTTGTCTTTCACTACATTTGTTGGTTTAAAAACTAAATCGTCTTAAATTAGAACTGCCACACCAGCCTTCTTTCAGCTTCAACATCTCTAATCATCAGGAAAATACAAATCAAAACCACAATGAGGAATCACTTAACTCCAGTGAGAATAGCCTTTACCAAAAAGTCTCCAAACAATAGATGCTGGCTTGGATGCAGAGAGAGGGGAACACTACTACACTGCTGGTGGGACTGCAAACTAGTTCAACCTCTGTGGAAAGCAATATGGAGATACCTTAAAGTGATACAAGTGAATCTACCATTTGATCCAGCAATCCCATTGCTGGGCATCTACCCAAAAGATCCAATGACACTCTACAAAAAAAGACACCTGCACTCGAATGTTTATAGCAGCACAATTCATAATTACAAGGCTGTGGAAACAGCCTAAGTGCCCATCAATCCAAGAATGGATTAATAAAATGTGGTATATGTATACTATGGAGTACTATTCAGCTCTAAGAAACAACTGTGATATAGCACTTCCTATATTTTCCTGGTTAGATCTGGAACCCATACTACTAAGTGAAGTATCCCAAGAATGGAAAAACAAGCACCACATATACTCCCCAGCAAACTGGTATTAACTGAGCAGCACCTAAGTGGACACATAGGTACTACAGTAATAGAGTATTGGGCAGGGGAGAGGGGTGCGGGTATATACATACATAATGAGTGAGATGTGCACCATCTGGGGGATGGTCAAGCTGGAGACTCAGACTTGTGGGGGGAGGGGGGAAGGGCATTTATTGAAACCTTAAAATTTGTACCCCCATAATATGCCAAAATAATAATAATAAAAAAAGGATTAGGAATCAAATTCAATTAACATGAAATTTTACCCTAACCCATGTTAGTTGATGTGAGTCCTCACAATAACCTTATCAAGTAGGTTTTCATGAAGATAGAAACTGAAGCTCAAAGAATTTAAGGTATTCATTGGCACAAAGTTGCATAGTTAGGCATTGGACAGGGTGATATTTGAACTCAGATTTGTATTAAAGTCCACTGCTATTTCCACCATGTTTGAAAACCTAATTAACGAATAGGTGGTTAATAGCTGGGAAAAATCAAGCCATTTTACAGAGTTCTTTGGCTGGAAGGAATCTCCAGTTTTCTCAATACTCAGTGAGAACAAGCAGATAAAAAGACTGAAAACTCCCTGTCAGGAAGGAATCAAAGAACAGAGTTATTATCAAAGAACAATCATGGTAAGTGTCTTATGCATGGAGGAAATAGACAATTTTCATCATCAAGGAATGTAGTAGTAATTTTGGTAATGAGCTCAATAGAGAAATTGTTAAGGGAAGAGTCTCTAACAGTTTAGGTTTTAGGCCGATGCAGGAAAAAGATTAGTGATCAAATTAAATAATTTTTGGACTGTCACAATAGTGATAGTATTTACTTCTCACTTTCAATATTGAGTATGGGGAACACTCCAGCAGGGGCAGCTTCTTTATCATTAACAATACATTCATTCTGCTTGTCATCCTTTAGTCAAGCTCCATTAGTTTAGCTCCCCAAATTCCAGTGCTGTTTTAATTTGGAATCAGGCCTCGGGTATTTCTGCTATGCAGCATGATTGAGACCCACAGTCTGGAAAGCACCATTTCTAGAGCCTACCTCAGTCACTTTGATAGGCTCTACCTTCTGCAGGAATGCACTCCCCTCCTTCTCAGCCTGGCAAAACAACTCATCCTTCAAAGACCCAAATCAAATGCTGTCCCTGACCTTTCTGGTGGAGTGGGTACATCATGTTTCAGAGTGTGTATTGCCACTTATTTTACTTTATCTAACTGTTTCTCACCCCAGGGTAACCTATTTGAGAGCAAAGAATGAGGCTTACTAATATGTTTTATGCCCACATCTAGTATAATACTATGCACATAATAAATACTGTATAAATATTCTTAATTAAAAATTTAAAATGAATTTATATGTTTAGGCAGGCTAAATATAGACTTATTTATTAGATTGGAACTATTTTTTTTTCTTTTTATTTAAATCAGCTGAATTTCAGGTCAATTCCTCCCCCACCTCAACTTTTTCCATTGTGTACAGTACATAAAGCATCATGAGGGCTAGATATATTTGGCTGGGTGTTTTGTTCTCAAATCTTAATACCTACCTGGCAAATACTACAGATTCAATAAATATTTGATAAAATATTTGTTGAATGTATGAATCAACAAAAATTATTTAAAGATAAGATGAAATGTTATTGCCTTAGGCAATGTATAAAAGCAGAATTAGGAATCCAAAGAGTGATTCTTTCCTAACTCTAATGTTCTCTTACAAGCTACTATATGAAGGGAGATAGAGCTTTGTGAATACAAAGCAGGTTGCTAATAGGAATTCAGAAAACTTGCAGAAACAAAAATGAAGGTAGGTTGCAAAGGTAAATGTTTCTGTATAGCTCAGACTCTGGTAACACAGACAGTGACTCTATTTGAAGAGTTACTTGACACATTAAGATTGCATCTCTGGAAAGTGTCTGAGAAGTATTTTATTAAAGTTCTTGGCCTCATTTTCAATCAAAGAAAATGTAACTTTAATTTATACACTCATTCTGCTGAACTGCAATGCTGTAATGACAGTTACTTCACTGATAAACTTTATTGATGCTCACTGGGAAGAAGACAAAAGCATATCTTTTCAGACAGTATTCCAAGAATAAGTAAGATGTCAACAACATCCATTGAAAATTTGTGAGAGAAACCTTTGCCATCAGCCTTTCTCACTTCGGGTTACTGATTATCTTAAAAATTTAACCTTCTCCAATGCCTGAACTGGATTTGCACACGGCATATATTTCATTTTGAGTTGCCATTATACTGGATAGCAGAGGTGGGGAGTAAAATGGAAAGAGTGACTAGAATCATTGTATCTAGCATAAACTAACTCCTTAATGAATCTACAGTTTTGGTTTTCAGCCAGAATTTTGTACCAGGACTGTCTGGAGAACACTGAAATAAAAAAGTTTCTTCAAAATTCTCTTATCTTTAATGACTCCTCATCATCAACACCCAGCAGGGGAATTCTGATATGCCCTTGTTGAAGAGGTTGGGGTGAATTTTTAGTAAGTAAAATTTTTAAATGCCCCCAAGATAATTATGACAGCTTTTGCCCTCTGTTCTTGAAAACAGTTAACATAATGTGAACATTCCTACATAGCTCCCATAATTTATCTTGTGTTGCTCACATTCATACCATTATTCTCAGACACAGTATTGGATACCAGTAAAGAGTATGATGTCAATATGTGAGTCCAGGCTCAGGAAACTATTTGTTCAGTGACTTTGCACTTTTGAGCTTCAGTTTCTTTATGTCTCAAATGGAAATAATAACTCCTATGTCATAGTCTTAATGGGATGATTAAAAGGGATAAAATGTAGAAAACTCTTAGCGTATGCCCAGCAGAGTCCTCATATCAGCAAGAATTTAGCCAGGAAAACCCAAAACACTTTATGCATTATATCAGGAAGGGATTTAATGCCAGGAATTAGATGCTTACAAAACTTTTACTAGTTCTCTCTCTCTCTCTCTCTCTCTCTCTCTCTCTCTCTCTCTCTCTCTCTCTCTCTCTCTTTCTCTCTCTCTCTCTCTCTCTTTATGGGGTGAAGGCCAGGGAGGACAACTGTTGGCTTTCAGGATATCAGGAAATCCAGAATAGCAGTCCCTGGTAATCTCAGCTGCCTGCAACACCAAAGTGGGTGATTTGCAGGAACTTTTGCTGAAACCACTAAAAGCTTCACACTTTCCATTTGCCCATGTATTTCTGCCTCTGATGGAAGAGAATTGTGGCTTCTATTTCTCTTCAACTTTCTATAGTTTACACAAAGTTAGATTATTAGACTTTAAATTAGAACCCTTCTGGCAAGAGAATCTGTGAAATGTGGTTTCTAGTCTTACAACCCCCAAATTACAGGAAAGAGCATGAAAAGGAGTGGGAATACTGTTGAGATACCAAAAGATAATCCAGTATAACACGTGACAAATGGTCATTTATATTTATTGGTCTTCTGCCTCTGGGCTAGTCCATTTTCCCATTGGGATTTGGCATTCTACTTTGGACTCCAGTTCTATTTGGCTGAGGTGTGATCACTTTTCATCATCCTGGTGTAGTATAAAGAACACAAGCTTTGGAGGCAGGTATAATGGGGTTGGGAACCTTATCCCGGCATATGTTAGCTGGGTGTCCTTAAACAAGACTGGATTTCTAAATCTTTCTAGGGCCCAGGATTCTAGTAGGGCTTCTTTTTTTCTCTTGTTTTTATCATCAGTCCAGTTCTGAATTCATTCTACTATTAACTTCCTGTATTTTCTTCAATAAGTCCCACAAAATCATAATATCTAATATATCCTATTTTAGACTTCATTAAGTAGGACTGCTTGGAGAAACAGAAAGAATGATAGTCTAGTAATCCAATCTTAATGACAGTATACAGAGGCTATGGACCATTTAAACTTTTACTTAATCTTACTGTGCCTTAATTTTGTTAGTTGTAAAACAGCAAAAAATATGTGCTTAAATGCTTCTGCTTCTCTATTCAGACAGATGATGGAATAACTCAGCTGGTATGGATTTATCAAGGCTAGAGCTATTGGTGGGATAATTTTTCAATCATAACTGTTCATGAGTCAAAACAGACTAAGCAAGCAAGTTTGAAGGTCAAGAGTGACAAGCCAAGCTTAATAAGCCAAAGAAGTAGGTCCTTAAAATATAGATGGTCTAATGTTGATGTAGGTAACTGGAGTTTAAAAGCAAAAGGATTGAAGATCTATAGAGATAATGGCAAAAATTTAGATTATGTAAGTGAATATTGAAGTCAGAAATTGTGGTTGGTGACTGGGCATGAGACAAGTATCACACACCTAAATTCCTAGGACACTCAGATCCATTTAATGGGCCGAAACAGGACAGATTCTATTTTACATAATTGTTCTGATGATTAAAAAATTAATAAAGTCCTTAAAAAGTAGTAATAACTCTTCAATAATGAATTACTACTAGTAGTAATAGTAATGAGAAATTTATCTATTTAATTGTTCCTTTTTATTCTCCGAACAAACAATTTTGCAGTCCTTGTGCCACTATAGGCTTGAATTGAGTTAATTAATTGTGGCTTTTTATGCATGGATATATTTTTTTAAATCAACATCAAGTTTCTATATTTTCTAAGTGAGAAAACCATGAATGATAAGCAAAGATATAGAGCTTAAACATTTATATGAAACAGTGCTCGCTTCGGCAGCACATATACTAAAATTGGAACAATACAGAGAAGATTAGTATGGCCCCTGCGCAAGGATGACATGCAAATTCGTGAAGCGTTCCATATTTTTAGTCCCCAAAGGCAATCACAGCAGCAACAAAAATAAATAAATGGGACGTGATCAAACTAAAAAGCTTCTGCACAGCCAAAGAAACAGTCATGAAAGTAAACAGACAACCTACAGAGTAGGAGAAAATTTTTGCATCCTACGCATCCGATAAGGGGCTGATAACTGGAATATACTTAGAACTCATGAAAATCAGCAAGAAAAAATCAAATAACCCTATTAAAAAGTGGGCAAAGGACTTGAACAGAAACTTTTCTAAAGAAGACAGAAGAATGGCCAACAAACATATGAAAAATGCTCAACATCTCTAATCATCAGGGAAATGCAAATCAAAACCACAATGAGATATCACTTAACTCCAGTGAGAATGGCCTTTATCAAAAAGTCTCCAAATAACAAATGCTGGTGTGGATACGGAGAGAGAGGAACACTCCTACACTGCTGGTGGGACTGCAAACTAGTTCAACCTCTGTGGAAAGCAATTTGGAGATACTGTAAAGTGACACAAGTGAATCTACCATTTGATCCAGCAATCCCATTACTGGGCATCTACCCAAAACATCCAATGACACTCTACAAAAAAAGACACCTGCACTCGAATGTTTATAGCAGCACGATTCATAATTGCAAGGCTGTGGAAACAGCCCAAGTGCCCATTAATCCAAGAATGGATTAATAAAATGTGGTATATGTATACCATGGAGTACTATTCAGCTCTAAGAAACAACGGTGATATAGCATATCTTATATTTTCCTGGTTAGAGCTGGAACCCATACTACTAAGTGAAGTATCCCAAGAATGGAAAAACAAGCACCACATGTACTCCCCAGCAAACTGGTATTAACTGAGCAGCACGTAAGTGGACACACAGGTACTACAGTAATAGGATATTGGGCAGGGGGTAGAGGGGCTGGTATATACATACATAATGAGTGAGATGTGCACCATCTGGGGGATGGTCATGCTGGGGACTCAGACTTGTGGGGGGAGGACGAAAGGGCATTTATTGAAACCTTAAAATCTGTACCCCCATAATATGCTGAAATTTTATATATATATATATATATATATATATATATGAAACAAAGAAGAGAAAATTAATTATCCAAAATACCAAGATCCTATGATTGTCTTTTGGCTTCCTTTTTTATTACTTAAGTGTGGTAACATCTCAATTGAACAGAGAAAGTTATCATGTAGTTCAAAGAGAACTGGATTAGAAAAAAATAGAAAAGATCATGAGCTCAAATTCAGCTCTCTGTCACTCACTGTAAATTTGAACAACTCATTTACTTCCAGAACCTGGTTCCATTATCAGTAAAGGGTAATGACTACAACCATGGATCCCATTTCACTTATTCTGTGTTGATGCTGACAAAATATTGTGTCCTCTGGTATTCTTGGAACACCATCCCTCTCTACCTCCTATCTTATATGTTCACATCTCTTTTTGTCCATTTAGAGAAATGTTTTTCCTTTCTTATCCAGATCTTTTGCTAAGGAATCTAGTAATCATTCTCTCATCTCCAACTTTAACATATTGTGGAAATTCCCCTAGAGAAGTTTATTAGGATACAAAATCAATGCACACAAATCAGAGGCATTCATATACTCCAATAACAGTCAAGCCAGAAATCAAATAAAAAATGCAGCACCATTTACAATAACTAGGAATGTATTTAACAAAAGATGTGAGATGGCAGCACAATTCACTATTGCAAGGACATGGAAACAACCCTAGTGCCCGTCAATTCATGACTGAATTATTAAAATTTGGCATATGTTTACAATAGAATATTACTCAATTCTAAGAAACAACAGTAAGCTAGCACTGCTTATATTATCCTGAATTGAGCTTAAGCCCATGATTCAAAGTGAGGTGACACAAGATCAGAAAAATCGGCTCCACATGTACTTGCCATCAAATTGGTACTGACTGATTATCAATATGGTGCTCAAAGGGTGGTGGTATTCACCGGAGATCTGGGGGTTGGGGGGGTAGACCCACATCTGAGGGATGTGGAAAACAGTGTGGAGGGGAAGGGCCTACCTCTAACCCTTGCTAGGGAAAGGCAAAGTATAAAATCTAACCAAAATGTTAAAAAAAAAATATTTATTGGGTGTTGGGAAGGTGGTAGAGGAGAGGAGAGGATGGGTATACACACACACACACACACACACACACACACATATATATACACACACACACATTATAAGTGTGATGTGCATTGTCAGGGGGATGGACACACTTGAAGCTTTGACTCGAGGGGGGAGGGGAGGCAAGGGCAATATATGTAACCTTAACATTTGTACCCCATATTATGCTGAAATAAAAAGAAAGAAAATAAAAAAAAGGAAAGACAAGAGGTGAGAGACATATACAGGGAGAACTATGAACACTAAGAAAAGAAATTGTAGAAGATGCAAACAGACGGAAAAAAATCTATCTTGCTCATGGATTGGCAGAATCAACATTGTTAAAATGTCCATACTCCCCAAAGCGATCTACAGAATTAATGCAATCTGTATCAAATTACCATCATCAGTCTTTACAGATCTAGCAAAAATAATTCTACACTTTGTATGGAACCAGAGAAGACCTCATATAGCCAAAGCAATCTTAAGTAAAAAGAACAAACTGGGATGTATCAGTCTATCAGACTTCAAGGTTCACTAAAAGTCTATAGCAACCAAAACATCATGTATTGGCACAAGAACAGGGACATAGGACTTTGGAACATGGCTAAGAACACAGAAATGAAGTCATCCACATATTGTCATGTAATCTTTGACAAAGCAGACAAAAATATACACTGAGGAAAAGAATATCTTTTCAATAAATGGTGATGGGAAATCTGGATAACTACATGCATAAGATTGAAACTGGATCCCCACCTCTCAGCTCTTACAAAAATCAATTCACAATGGATAACAGACTTAAACCTAAGGCGTGAAACCTTAAGAATCCTAGAAGAAAATATTGGGAAGACTCTTTCAGACAATGGTCTAGGGAAAGAATTTATGAAGAAGACCGCCAAAGCAATCACAGCGGCAACAAAAATAAACAAATGGGACTTGATCAAATTAAAAAGCTTCTGCAAAACCAAGAAAACCATCATTAGAGCAAATAGACAACCCACAAAATGGGAGAAAATATTTGCTTTATACACATGCAACAAAGGGCTTATAACAAGAATCGATACAGAACTTAAGAAAATCAACAAGAAAAAATCAAACAACCCATCAACAAATGGGCAAAGGACATGAACAGAAACTTTTCAAATGAAGACAGACAAATGACCTGCAAACACATAAAAAAGTAACAAACATCTCTAATCATCAGGGAAATGTAAATCAAAACCACAGTGAGATATCACCTAACTCCAGTGAGAATGGCCTTTAGCAAAAAGTCCCAAAATAACAAATGCTGGCATGGTTGTGGAGAGATTGGAACACTCTTACACTGTTGGTTGGACTGCAAGTTAGTACAACCCCTGTGGAAAGTAATTTGGAGATACCTCAAAGAGCTAAACATAGAAATGCCATTTAATCCAGCAATAGCACTATTAGGCATCTACCCAAAGGAACAAAATACATTCTATAATAAAGGCATATGCACTTGAATGTTTATGACAGCACAATTCACTATTTCAAGGATGTGGAAACAACCCAAGTGCCCTTCAATCCATGAGTGGATTAGTAAAATATGGTATCTATATACCATGGAGTTCTGCTCAATTACAAAAAAAAAAAAAAAAAAAAAAAAAAAACAATGGTGATCTAGCACCTCTTATATTATCCTGGATAGAGCTTCAGCCTATCCTCCAAAGTGAAGTATCATAAGAATAGAAGAATAAGCACCACATGTACTCGCCATCAACTTGGCACTAACAGATGATCACCACTAAGGTGTTCACATGGTAGTAATATTCATTGGGGGTTGGGGGTGGGTAAACTCACAATTAATGGACACAGTAAGCATTTCATGGGGTAAGGGCAGCCTCTAATCCTGGCTTCAGTGAGACAAAGTCGTAACATGTAACCAAATGGTGGAACCCCCATAATATCCTGAAATAAAAAGAAAAAAATGTTCATTGGGACAATAATGACATACATCTTTTATTTTTGCCACAGCGCTCTTGTAGTTTCCTTCAAAGATTGTTGCTATCAATTCCTCCCCACTCTTTATGTATAAACCTTTCCTCAATTAAAAAATTGAGTCTATTCTTCCACCTTCTTGAATTTGCATTAGCCTGTGACTGTTTTGACAGATAAAATATGGTAGACATTATACTATGTAACTTCTGAGAGTAAGTCATAAGTAACCCTGAAGCTTCTGCTTGTTATTTTGGAACTCTGACTGTGGGAGAAACCAGCAGCCATGTAAAATGTCTGACTTCCTGAGATGACCATTCTGTGAGGTAGCCCATGCTAGTCATATGGATTAGCATTGTAGAGAAAGTTACATCTAAGCAGCATCCAGCTGTTGCAACCCTCCCAGTCCAAGTACCAAACATGAAAATAAAGAAGCAACCATATGAGAAGCCCCAGTGAGAATCACCCAGCTGCACTTATTAACCCACATAACTATCAAAGACAAGGATTAATTTGCTTTTATGGCAGTGATATTTAGGTTGGTTTGTTATGCATCAATAGATAAACAGAAACATTCTCTTCTTTCCAAAACACATAATTAACCCTAAGGTATCAGTTTAGGAATGATTCAAGTATACTTCATACACTTTCAGGTGTGTAATATTATACTTTCTTATTGAAGTGAAAGATATTATATTGGAGGAGTGTAACATACTAATTAAAATAATAAGTACATAGAATGTATTTGGTTAAAGGCGATGGAAGGATGTAATTATGTAATTATACATACGAACTGAAGTATCACTCAGAAATATTTTATGTGTTACATTAGCACAAATAAAATGTGTTAAATTGGTGGAATTACAAGAATTTACCTTGATCTTTTAGATAAATGAATACACAGATAAAGGGGTGGAAGAAGGAGGATACAGAATGCTTACATTTTTTTAAGATGTTATCTTTTCTATTTCAGCATATTATGGGGGTACAAATGTTAAGGTTATGTATATTGCCCATGCTCCCCTCCCCCCTTGAGTCAGAGCTTCAAGCATTACCATCCCCAAACATTGCACATCTTACTCATTATATTTGTTTGTATATACCCATCCTCCTCCCTTCCACCTGCCTGACACCCGATAAATGCTATTCCTATATGTCCACTTAGGTGTTGACCTGTTAATACCAATTTGCTGATGAGTACATGTGGTGCTCGTTTTTCCATTCTTGAGATACTTCACTTAGTAGAATGGGTTGCAGCTCTCTCCAGGAAAATACAAGAGGTGCTATATCACAATTGTTTCTTAAAGCTGGATAGTACTCCATGGTATACATATACCACATTTTATTAATCCTCTCATGAATTGATTGGCACTTGGGTTGTTTCCACAACTATACAGTTGTAAGTAGTGCTGCTATAAACATTAAAGTGCAGGTGTCTTTTTTGTAGAGTGTCATTTGACCTTTTGGGTAGATGCCCAATAGTGGACTTGCTGGATCAAATGGTAGATCTACTTGTATCGCTTTAAGATATCTCCATATTGCTTTCCACAGAGGTTGAACTAGTTTGCAGTCCCACCAGCAGTGTAGGACTTTTACTATCTCTCCGCATCCATGACAACATTTATTGTTTGGGGACTTTTTGATAAAGGCCATTCTTACTGGAGATAAGTGATATCTCATTGTGGTTTTTATTTGCATTTCCCTCATAATTTGAGAATGCTTAAATTTTTGTGATCAAAATAATGAGGCAACTGACTGGGTGCGGTGGCTCATGCTTATAATCCTAGCACTCTGGGAGGCCCAGGTGCATGGATCACTCAAGGTCCGGAGTTGGAAACAAGCCTTAGCAAGAGCGAGACCCCGGCTCTACTAAAATTATAAATTAATTGGCCAACTAAAAATACATAGAAAAAAAAATTAGCCTGGCATGCATGGTGCCTGTAGTCCCAGCTACCTGGGAGGCTGAAGCAGGAGGATCACTTGAGCCCAGGAGTTTGAGGTTGCTGTGAGCGAGGCTGATGTCACGGCACTCTTGCCTGGGCAACAGAGCGAGACTTAGCCTCAAAAATAAATAAATAAATAAATAAATAAATAAATAAAATAATGAGGCAAACCAAGATCTAGAATTTTACTGAATGAAGTAGAGGACTCAGACAGTAATAATCTTTGATGGTATCATCTCATATTTCCCTGGTTTGAGAACACAATACTCATGATGATGCCATTCTATTTAAGTTTTTAGTTTTTTTTTTAAAAAATAGCATATTATGGAGGTACAAATGTGTAGGTTATATATATTGCCTTTGTCCTGCCCGAGTCAGAGTTCAAGCATGTCCATCCCCTACCTCCCACAGACAGTGCGCACCGCACCCATTAGGTGTATGTATACCCATCACCTCCTCCCCCTCCCACCTGACACCTGATCAATGTTATTACTATATGTGCACTTAAGTGTTGCTCAGTTAATACCAATTTGATGGTGCGTACATGTATATATAATTCTGTTGAGAATTACTATTTACCTCATTTGTGTGTGTATGTGTGTGTATTTTTGAATTATATATAATTATATATACATTTGTAAACTTAAGCTTTAAGAGAAAATTAGCATGATTTTCAAGAGTGCTAGAAAAGAGAGAATATCTCTAAATAATTTATGACAAGTTTTGGATAATAAATAAAATTTACACACTGAGCCAGGGTCTCTTGATTCTAGTCACTCAAAGTGTGGTCCCTTGTTGGGAAAATATGATTGAGGAATTAATGAGATGTGGCTCATAAGACCATTATTTTATTGTATAACCCAATATTACTATGTTAAAGACAGAAACAAGAGTTTGCAGGGTTTTGACCTGAAGGAATGTGTAGACTCAATGGTTCACTTATTAGAGGCTGCTATCATGGGAGAGCTCTAAATCCCCAGTGGGGATGTTTTCCAGGAAGACTTCCCGGTATCTCAAAACCCGTGAGCTTCCCTGTGTCTTGGAAGACAAAACAAGGCAAATATGGCCCACAGGATAGGAGCAGGAGACAATGAGTCCACTTTGCCCAGAAAAGTGCTCCGGTGGTTATAAACAACCTGTTTCATTAGAGATGGGCTTCCTGCTCTCTCCTGTCTGTCTACCTTTAAGTTCACCATAACTAATCAAAGATATATTGAGTCACTATACCTCTCTTGTTTTACCTTTGTTAATTGACAACTACTTCTTAGAACTTAGAAACTAGCCCCTAAAGACTTTGTATCTGTTTGTTCACCTAGATAGATTAGAGGCCCCTTGAGATGACTTTTTTACCCTAACCCACTACCTGTACCCCCTGGCAACTGTATTCCCTGATATGGAAATATTTTACCCTGATGTTTGGTAATTGATGTCTGTGATTATAAAAACCTGTATAAATCTAACCATTTTGCTGGTGGTTGTGGGAATCTGCCAGTCCCTTAGGAACCTCCTGCTGTTTTATCTGATTTTATATATATATATATATATATATATATATATATATATATATATATATAATACACTATACCTTAGTCTCTGTGTATTCTTTTATTTTTCTCTGTTGCCTATCAATTTCCTTATCCTGTGTGTCGACCCTTATCTTAGGGACCTGGATTCGTGGGGAAAAGTAGCTAATCTCCTCAAAGGCCTGCCTCAACTACTCTTGCCCCGCAGTCCCTGGACCAGCAGCACCAGCATTCTCGGAGCTTGTTAGAAATACAGTCTCAGTCCTCACTCTAGACCTATATTCTTAGAATCTGCATTTTGACAAGAAATCCAGGTCACTCATATAATACTACAATTTTATAAACACGTATCCAGAGAATTCTGAGCATGGTATCTACCTGTTTTTTTTATTTTTCTTATTGTTATTGTCACAGCAAGTATAAATAAAACAAGTATCTTAGTCCATTTGTGTTGCTATAAAGGAATACCTGAGGCTGAATAATTTATAAAGAAAAGAGGTTTATTTGGATTATAATTCTGTATGCTATATAAAAAGCAAAGGCATGGTGTCATCATCTGTGACTGATAATGGCTCCAAGCTGCTTCCACTCATGGCAGAAGGCTAAACAGATCACACCACATGGTGAAAACAGGAAGCAATAGAGAGCAGGAATAGGTGGTGCTAGGCTCTTTTCAATTAGCAGTTCTCCAGGGAAATATGAGTAAGAACTCATTAATTACCACGAAAACAGCACCAAGTAATTTGAAAGGGATATGCCCCTATGACCCAAACACTTATCATTAGTCCCCACTCCCACCATTGGGGGTCAAATTTCAACAGGAGTTTGGAGAAGTCAAATATCCAAACTATAGCATGAAATATAGCTCAATTCAAGATGTCCTACCTGCCCTTCTTGTTGTCATTACTGAAAGGAAGGAAATTTGCACTGGGAGCTAACAGTACTCATTTTATAGGGTGCCTTAGTGAGTTGTCTTAGGTTGTGAGCAATTATAGCAGACTGTTACTTGAATTGCTTTTCCTATCTCAACCTGTTACCAAAAAGTATGACATTGCACAGAGAAAGAAATGTAGTCAACATCTTTCATCCATGCCTTTCTACTGAATGTAGACTACTTTAGAGGCTCCTTTCAAATTTTGTGATAAATTTAATCTCAGTGATCCAATTGTCCTTCCTCATGATCTGGTTTTCTTTAGGGATTTCCCTCCAGTCCATGAAATATGCATAAATATACTCATATTGCAATTATGCACAGCATAAATGTCCTTTTGCTTTGGTCACAAGATGGGTTTGAATTTACTGATTTGTAGTGAGAAGAACCAGGAAACAAGGACATGAACAAAAAGGAAAGGCTACCCACAGTATAGTTGCTCAAGAGACACATTTCTATATGTAATGGTTAATAATCTCATTAAAGCAAAATAGCAAATGACTGTGACTACTCACAGTAAAAGGGGTTTTAGTTATCCCTACCTGGCAGTGTATCTGGACCTTAGGTCTGACACATCTAACACCTGTGCTGTTTATCTTCTAATTAATATCCCTGTAATTCTGAGGCTTAGAATCTAGGGCCACTAAGGATTGATAAAAGATCATACTGATGGTTCTTTGGTATTAAAAAAAAAAATACTACCCAAGTGCCCATCAATTCATGAATGGATAACTAAATTGTGGTATATATTCACAATGGAATATCACTCAATCCTAAGAAACAATAGTGAACTATCACCGATTATGCTATCGTGAATTAAGCTTAAGCCTGTAATACAAAGCAAGACACAAGACCTGGAAAATGGGCTACACATCTACTCGCCATCAAATTGGTACTGACAGCCTAAAACTATGGTGTTCAAATAATTGTAGTGTTCAACAGGGATCTGAGGGGGGGAGACCCACATCTTAAGGATGTAATGAGCATTGCAGGGGGGAAAGGATTATCTCTATCCCTTTTTAGGGAGAGGCAAAGAAACACACTGTAAGCAAAATGTCAAAAAAAAATTGTTAATGGGAGGTGAACAGGTGGAAGGGGGAGAAGGGGAAGGGTACGCACTTTCATGGTGGGTGCAGGGCGCACCACTTGAAGACTGGACACGCTTGAAGCTCTGGCAGAGCGGGGTGGGGAGGGGGGCAGGCAAGATATGTAACCCTAACAATATTTGTACCCACAGAAGTTGGGAAAAATAAATAAATATATATAAAAAAACAATTACCCTGAGTCCCATATATAATTTCCATGGTCATTTTGCACTGAAAAACATTTCTAAAATTATTCAAATTATTTTGAACAACTTTTTGGCACCCATAGTGGTATTTTGAAGGATTGAAGAAAAGCAGTTTAATATGGTGCTTTGGAGCCAGACAGATTTCAGTCTAAATTCGGCCTCAGTCCCTTACTAGTTTTTTTCAGTTCAAGGATTTTACCTAACATATCTTAATTTCTAATATCTTATTTGTAAAAGAAAGATAATATAGTGTGAAAACTAAAATGGAAGAAGTAAAGGATGTTATGGGGGTCCAAGAAGAACACTCTAACCTCGACATTGGAGATGAGAAATGGCTTCCTGAAGGAAATAAGATCTAAGTTAAGAAAATATACTGAATAATAAAAAATTGCTTAGAGAGTAGATTTTAAGTGTTCTTATCACAAAAAAATAAGTATGTAAGGTAATGTGTATGTAAATTAATTTTATTTAGCCATTTCACAATTTATACATATATCAAATCATCATTTTGTACCCTATAAATATATACAATTTTTATTTGTCAATTGAAAAAGACCCTAACATTGGTAGAATCCCAAATGGATGAAAAAATTAGTGATATAAATAGTGTTTCATGTAGAGGAATTTGTGTGATACTTCACTTAATAGAATGTGCTCCCAGAATACCCAGGATAATGCAAGAGGTGCTAAATCACTGTTGTTTCTTATAGCTGAATGAACTCCATGGTGTATGTGTGTGTATATATATATATATATATATATATATATATATATATATTACATTTATTAATCCACTCATGGATTGATGGACACTTGGGTTGTTTCCATGTCCTTGCAATTATAAATTGTGCTGCTATAAACATTCTAGTGTAGATTTCTTTTTTATAGAATGTCTTTTGTTCTTTTGGGTAGATGCCCAGTAATGGGATTGCTGGGTCAAATGGTAGTTCTACTTGTAGCTTTTTGAGGTATCTTCATTTAGCTTTCCACAGAAGTTGTAGTAGTTTGCAGTCCCACCAGCAGTGTTGGAGTGTCCCTATGTCTCCTGACCTACACTAACATGTATTGTTTTGGGATGTTTTAATAAAGGCCATTCTCACTGGAGATAAATGAAATCTCATTGTGGTTTTGATGTGCATTTCCCTGATGATTAGAGCTGTTGAGTATTTTTTAAATATCTTTGTTGAACATTACTCTATCTTCTTTTGAAAAGTTTCTGTTCATGACCTGAATTCTATACAGAATCTAGTCATCAGCCCTTCAATGGATGTGTTGCATGCAAATATTTTCTCTCATTCTGTAGTTTCTCTGTTCACTGTTATGATAGTTTCCTTGGCTGTGCATAAGCTTTTTAATTTGATCATGTCTTATTTATTTATTTATTTGTTTGTTTGTTTGTTTTTTTGTTTATTGCTCTTGCTTTGTTTGCTTTTGGGATCTCCTTCACAAATTCTTTGCTTAGGACAATGTATATGAGTTTTGCCAACGTGTTCTTCTAAAATTCTTATGGTTTCAGGACTTAGGTTTAAGTCTCTATATATTGTAAGTTGATTTTTCAAGAAGTGAGAGGCGGGGAACATATTTCAGTCTTCTGAATGTGGCTATCCAATTTTTTATACTGTTCTAATATCGTCACACTAAAAAGATGGTTCAATAGTGACTTATTAGGTGATTTTAGTGTATTGTCATTTAGCCATTATCTATTGTGAAAATATTACTTGTAAATTTCATTTTCACCCTGTTAATGAATAAATACTTATGAAGCTATGATAATTTTAGGGTTACTGATCTATTTAAAAATGATACTTTCAGCTTTTAAAATGATAGAATGGTACATATCTCCATGAGCTCATCTTTGAACCCTTATATACTAACTCTTATATAAGAGTTATGACATTTATTCTATAGCTGGAGACTTTTTAGCTGAGTTTCAGAAGATGGCCATCTGAACTTATATGGATGATATTCCCTTGCTCTTAACTCTTTATTGGATATTCCAAGCAATAAGAAAATCCTAGCCTATTATATCAACCTTAAAGGATGTCAAATATTTACAGGGTCTGGAGTACTCAAGGAGAAAGTGTGGTGAAAATGAGGTGGTGTTAACTCTAACAAGCAAGGACCAAGGAACCAGAAGCTTTCTGGGTGAAGGTGGAATGAAGACTTTGCATACCATAATGTTTGATGGGCCCAGTCAACTGAGCCGAGTGGGCCATCTCAGCACTTGGAGTGGAAATTCTCCCTTCTTATTTCCTAATTTTTCTGAGTCAATGCCACCTGTAGGGGAACTGTACTGTTACTTTCAATCTGATGCAAATTGGAGAAATATATTCTAGGTTCTCACCTGTGGAACACCCTGAAAACCCTGTATTATTGCTTTGATGTTGCATAGAGAGGGCTAGACTTACTAAACTTTTGTCTTCTGGGAAGTAACTATTCCCATATGTTTTTCATCACCACCAGAGATTTTGTATCAATGTGTTAGCTTGGAAAACCAGCTGTTGTTTTAAAAGTTTACTGAATTCACAGTTTAGGTTCTCTGGGAGCAGATACTCAGACACCTTCTAGGGTACAAGATTGTTAATTAGGGATCAATACTTATGTAATAAATGTAGAGGAAACAGCACTGGGAGGATGAAGAAGTTAGACTGTGATGCAGGCTTGATAAATGATCAGCCAACCATTTTGAAAGCTCTAGATTAAATACTGTCTACTGGAAGTACCCTGCATTGGCCCAGAATAGCTGGGGCTCTCTTTACCACCTTCCTTAGTTATAAGATACAGTCTTCTTTGGGAAGTGTGTGACCTTGGGAGAAGAAGGTAGTTTCAGTAACTTAGCCAAATTCTAAATATGGTTACTAGTAACGACTGTCTAGTGACCATACTTCAAAAATCTAGGCAGCAATTCCTTTCTTGAAGGTGAATCAGGATACCACATCCCTATTTCTACCACAGCATATTTATATTTTTTTCAGATCCACGTCTCCATATACTTTTGGAGAATAACTCTTCCAAGTTTCTGGGGAACAATTCTCCTGAAAAGAAGTTTACAAAAGGTAGACTAGTAGGATAAATTATAGCCTTTGCCACTGCAATTAGTCGTGGGGTGACAATCAATACCCAATCTCTTTCTTTCTGCCGCTATTAATTTTACAACCCTCTTATACTCAGTTATCCCATCTCATTTACATAGTGTCATGACACAGAATCTCATTTCTGTTAGACCTAAGCCCCTAAGTCACCATTCATTCTCAGACTAGGGCCACTTTACGTGATCAGTCATTGTCAAAACTGAGTAATGAAGTATTATGGGATGCCCAACTAAATCATCTGGGTTCTACATGTATTCTTTCTTATCTATTGTGTAATAGTATTCCCAAATCATGATGATCAGGGTCAGTTATACCTGCCAGGACAGTGTCGCTTCTTTTTATTTGCTGGTCCCTGGATAAAAATAATTTAAAGTACCCATGAAGTCATGACAGTTTGGAGTTCAACGAGACTCTTTTTCTGTCCCCTGACATAAATGTTTTCACTTGGGATTAGGATATGTAACTCAGGAGATTCCAGAGCTGAAGAGAAAGGAAGTACAAAGTCCCCTAGGATGTCATTCAAAGAAGTGGTATGAGGGATCTGTATTGCTTTCACACCTCAGAATCCAGACTCATGAGGTTTTCTATCCCATAGAAAAATTAAATGAATCAGATAATTTAAATGTAATAAAGAAAGTGTTCCCTGAAGGACAGTACCTCAACCTCATAGAATATTATCTCTAAAGATAAAATAAAGGTAGGCCTTCAGAAGGCTTTTTGATACTCTATCAGCTTTGTAGCCTGTGGGTGGTGCAGAGTGTAATATAACTAGTAGATCCTATTATCATTGGGATGTTCCCACACCTTCTTTACTGTCAATTTAGTCCCCTAGTCTGACATAATGTTATGTAGAATCTCATCCCAGTGGATCAAAATCTTCATAAGCCTTCTGATAGGGGTGCTAGCTGAGACCTTGCAGGAAAGGCAAACAAAGAATGAGTCTTTCTTATTATAAGAAATAGATGGAAATTCTGCAACCAGGAAATTGAGAAGGAAAAGAGGGAGAGCAAAAATCTATGCCCCTGGAGCAATACTTGTGAAGTTCACAGCCCAGAAACATAGGTGGGCTGAAAGGCTAGGGTATAATCAGAAGATTAGGGAATTTTTCTCTCCTCCACATCTTATCATCACATCTTCAGGGTTTCAGGGTTTCGGGGTTTCAGAGTTTCAGTATAGTAACAGTTTATTATAACTGAAAGAGCTGAAAGACATCAATGCTCTGTGAGGAGGAGTATTTAGGACAGCCAAAAGTCAAGAGGAAAGCTAAAAAAATATGCTAGATAAATTTGAGGCCTCTGACACCTACAGCTAGAGCAAACATTAAATAGAACCTAACACCTAGAGACATAAACATAAAATTTCATGCTTTTAAGCTATTTATTTCAGTCCTTCTTATTCAATATATCAGATCAGACGTTGAACCAAAAATTATAATGCATGTGAAAAAGAAAACAGCTCCCCACATGCACAAAGGAGTCTGAAGTGACAATCAATCATCAGAGAAAGATATGACATAGATTTTGTTAGTATCAGAAAGTAAATTTAAAATAATGATGGCTAATATATTAAGGCTAATAATGGAAAAAGAGGAAATCATGCAAAAACAGATGGGTAATACAAGCAAAAGTAGAAACTCTAAGAATAAAAAAAGAAACATTAGAAATCAAATCACTTCAACAAGAATGGGAATACCTTTGAAGAGCTTATCAGTAGACTTGATGTGGTCAATGGAAGAAGAATCAATGAGTGAAGATAGATTAATGGAAACTTGCCAAACTGAAATACAAAAAGAAAAAAAAAACAGAATAAAATAAATAGAACACAATATCCAAGAACTATGGGGTAATTCTGAAAGTATAATGTATACATAATTGAAATAGCAGAAATATAATAGACAATGAATGGAGCAGAATAAATATTTGAAGTAAAAATGGATATTAGAACTTTACAAAATTAATGACAGGAACCAAACTACAGATTAATCTCAGAGAACATCACAAAAAAAACAACATCATAAAACACAAAACAAAAATACAAATAAATAAACCCTTCCCCACAACAACTAATCATATCATAATCAAACTATAAGAAACCAAAGATAAAGAAAAAAAAATTGAAAGAAAATATTGGCAAACATATCCCAGCTTCATTTTAAAAGAATACTATTGTGTTCAAGTGGTGTTAACTTCAAATTCAATGAGAAGTCTTAATATTAGGAAATTTATTCACATAATTTACCTTGAGTAAGTCCGAGAAGACAAATGACAAATGAAGCATTTAATAAAATTTGTAAAATTTTTGTTTTATAAATTCTTAATCAAATTATGATTGATGGACACATTGTCAGAAAAATAATAATTTTTAAAAACTGTGTAACTCAAATCAGAACCAGAATAATGATTCTAAAAGCTAAATGTCTATAAGAATCATCTGGGGATCTTGGTGAAATGAAGAATTTAGGTAATGCCCCTAAAATTTGAGAGTGTATGTTTGGAGGAGAGACCTTGGAGTTTGCATTTTATTAAGACTCCAGGTGGCATTGATGCAGTGGTCTATGAATTGCATTTTGAGACTCTAAATTAGAGGCACTGTTTTCATTAATTACAAAGAGATATGATATTGTACTGCAGTAAATAAGACAGTCCCTGAAGTCAGATTGTCTAGTTAGAATTCTTATAAAGTCATTCTGAATGTTAAGTAAACTAATCCAGGAAAGCACTAAGAATAGCATCTTGCATAAGAAATATTCCCCAAAATATGCTGTGATTATTATTATTGTTTTTTCTATCACCACTGTCATTTAACATTGTTCTGAAAGAACCAGATACTGTAATTATATAAGACAATGACATAACAAGAATATTAGAAATGAGACAATATCAGCATTAGCATTATTTGAATATCATGATGTTGCTGCTAAAAACTCAAAATAATCAACATAAAAGCCATTAGAAATAATTTCAGCATGGGTCCAATTATAAAATTAATATACATAAATGGATGTCCTATCTACACACAATAATCAAAAAACAGAATGACATACTATATCATTTACAAAATCAACAAGAAGACAAAATAACTAGGAATTAACTTTATAGGAAATGCACAGGACAGTTTCAGAGAAAACCTTGAAACACTTTTGAAGGACACAAACCATACTTAAATAAATGGGCAAACAAAACTTGTCCTTGATTAATAAGACTTCATATTGTAAAACTGTTAATGCCATTAAATTAATCTATACATTGATTTTTTTTCCTAATCAAAATCACAGTGTGACTTCTTTTTTTTAATTTTACAAATTGATTTTGAAAACTAAAATTGTGTGACAGCTAGATTGTGAATCTTAGAAGACCCTGTCTCCACAAGCAGACTTTCTGGTTGGGTGGTGCCAATTCAGCCCCTCCCTGGTGGCTTTACCCAGAAGCTGGGAGCAGATGTTTGTCTCCTGCCAAAACAACTACCTTATGAGCTTTTGTGGACCCTGAGCACTCACCCAACCCAGTTCTGCTCAGCCTTACTCCTACCTGCCTTTACTGTGGCAGAAAATAAGGATTCACCTGAAAGTTCCAGGGACCCGGACACCACCTGGCAAGTTTGAGTGCTTCTCCTGAGGGACTAGAGCTGGTCAAAGGAACGTCATTTTGACTTGTTCCTTCAGCAAGTGCCATCTACTGACAGGGTGGTAAATTTGCATGCCCTTTACAACATTTACTGACTCAACCATGTGGGGTTTGGTTGATTCTCACCCAAAAGGACCATTTACTCTCTCAGAGATTAAACTGGGCATGCCAATACAATTCACATGATTAAAAAGATCACAGGGCTCAGGAAAGAGAAAGGATCTCAAAGGCCTCCTCCTCCCTCATCAAAGAGAGATAGGGAATCTCCTCACTCACATAGCTCACCAATGCTATAGCCTACAAGAAACTTGAAACTGAGAAAATACCCACACTATGGATCTCTATACCCAAGGCATCTATACAGAACATAGATCATCATCAAAGCAACCACAAGCAAAGCCAAAGTTTCTCACAAAACATACTAAAAAGCACCCATATGAGTGAGGGGAGGGTAAAAAGCCCCATTTAAACAAAAGGAAATCCAATAATAAGAAGTAACAGTTGCTCCGATGAGAAGAAATCAACCAAAGAACTCCAGAAGTATGAAAAATCAGAGTGAAAGGATACTGGCAAAAGGGAGCACCAGCTCTCTAATAGTGGATAATAACTAAAATGAAAATATTGAAATGACAGATGAAGAATTCAAAATATGTATTGTAAGGGAGCTCAATGAAATCCAAGAGAAAATGAAAAACCAACTCAAAGAAACCAGAAAAATAATTCAGGGATTTGATAAAAAATTAACTAAAGAGATTGACACATTAAAAAAAAAAAAATAGAACTCTGGAAAAGAAAATTTCGTTTAAGGATGTGGAAAACACAGTAGAAATTTTTGAGAATAGACCAGATCAAGAAGAAGAAATAATATTAGAGCTTAAAGACAATTATTTGAATTAACTCAGTCATTAAAAATAAAGAACAGAGAATTAATAGGAATGAAAAAAACCTGCAAGAAATATGGGATTATGTAAAACACCCAAATACAACAATCATAGCCATCCATGAGGGTGAAAAAAGAAAATACACAAGGGTTGGAAAAGCTGTATGAGAGAATAATTGAAGAAAACTTCCCTGGTCTTGCTAGAGATTTAGACGTCCAAGTATAAGAAGCTCAATGAACACCTGGCAGATTCATTACAAAGAGGCAATCACCAAGTCCCACAGTCATCAGACTGGCCAAATTCAACATGAAAGAGGAACTCCTGCAAGCCATAAGGAGAAAACAAGTGACTTATAAAGGAAAACCCCTCAGGCTAACTGCAGACTTCTCAACTGTCACCTTACAAGCCAGAAGGGTTTGGGGCCCCATCTTTAGTCTCCTCAAACAGAGCAATTACCAGCCTACAATTTTATATCATGCAAAACTAATTTTCATATACGAAGTAGAAACAAAAGACTTTTCCAGACAAGCAAACACTCAGAGAATTTGTGAAGACCAGACGCACCCTGCAGGGAATACTCAGAAATGCATTATACATGGATCACCACAGTAGTCACCCACCAGAGTAAAACCAACCAATAGCTAAAGCTCAGAGCTCATATAAAAGAATACTGAAGAGTTAAAACAAAGCAATAAGGTAATACCCAGTAGGATAAACAAAACAGTATCCAACATGTCAATTCTATCAATCAATGTGAATGGATGGAATTCCCCACTGATGAGACATAGTTTGGCTGAATGGATAAGAAAATACAAGCCGAGTATCTGCTATTTTCTGGAAACACATCTAACCCACAAGGACTCAAAGAGACTCAAGAAGAAGGGATGGAAAAAAATATTCCATGTAAATGGAAATCAAAAGAAAGCAGATGCAGCCATTCACATATCAGATAGAATTGACTTTAAACCAACAATAGTAAATAAAGACAAAGATGATCATTATATAATGGTAAAGGTATAAATTCCACAAGAAGACATAACAATCCTAAATATTTATGCATTTAACACAGGAGCGCCAAGATCCATAAAGTGAACCCTACTAGATCCAACCACATGAACATCAACATTGTAATTACTGGGGACTTTAACACCCCACTGATAGAACTACACAGAACATCTAAGCTGAAAACAAAGAAACACTGGACTTAAGCAGGAGTGTATAATAAATGATCTTAAAAGACATTTACAGAACACTTTACCCGAAAACTACTGAATATACATTCTTCCCATCAGCACATGGAACATTCTACAAGACTGATCATATTTTAGGCCACAAATCATGGCTCAGCAATTTTTTTCCTTTAAAAAAAGGAAACAGAAATCCTATCATGTAGGGTGTAGACTAAGTAAACCAAATGTTTGAAACACCCATTAGAATTGATTCAAGATAAAATAGAAAAAATCTAAAGACTACTCTATTAAAAACAGAGATTGAATGAATAGTCAAAAAACTTCTCAGGAAAAAAACAAACAGGTCGGAGGAGTTGAAAAATGGTGGAGTAGAGGTGCCGTCCTGGGACTCTACTCCCAGAGGGAAAAGTGAAGAAAGCGGATAGCCACACGCGAGCAATATGCACTTCCATGGGACCAGCTTCGCAAGCCTGCAGACATACACCAGGAAACGGAGGGATAAGACCATTTACAGCCTAAAGCAAAGGTGAATCGATTATTCTTCTGCAAAAATCGGGGATTTGGAGGCACAAAACAGGGAGGGAGCGAGGCGTGGTTTAAGCCGCCACCGGCTGGCAGTGGCGCCAGCCCTCCCTGGTGCTGAGAAACACCCCCTCGTACACCGAGCTCCACTACCACGTAGCCTGGGAGGTGTCTGAAGTTGGTGAGAAGTGGCAGCGCGGGACAAAGCTGTGTGGAGAGGAGACTAGAGCAGGGAACACTCTGAGTTCTCCAGAGAACACAGCAGTGGCACTATAAGGAGGGGGAAGTTATGAGCTCAGCAACCACTCTCTGAGGAGCAGGAACCAGAGCCCACTCAGGTATCTCCCTGCAGAACACACCCAGGTCAAGGCTAAGGGGAGTTTACACAGAAGGAGGCTTTGACTTTGGATATAGAGGAGGTTTGGGATAGCACTGAGAGGTCAGAGTGGACTAAGTTAGACTCCTTGATCCATTAGGACCCTCCTCCATCTGCCCCTCCCGCACCACACCGCTCCTGCCTCTGCATTCCAGGGCTGACTTAGCATTCCAGCTCTGACTTGGGCTCCGGGTTTGGAGGGGAGGCACAGAGAGAGTGCTGGTATGCGCCCTTGCTCCACCAATTTGATATTGGACCGTCACTTGCTGCACAAGTGGCACTGACTCTGTGCTCAGAGAATGGACCCTGCCTGGATGGGGCAGTACTACAGGAGAGATTGTCCTTGGTAGATTTAAGGCAGAGAAATACTGCCTTCTACACTCTCTTGTGACCCGGAGCCCCGCCCTGGGCTCCAAAGTCTCTGTCCCAGCCTTGGGGGAGGAGCTGAGATAGGAACTGTTCCCATTCCTGCCGCTTATCTCCACCTGTGTAATTAAGGAGACAGAAGACAGGGATCGGTGGGTCCAATTGCCTGCCTGCCCGCTTCTGGTCAGGCTCTCCCTACACAGGTCTCCCCCGCTCTGTGTCCAGAGTGGGGAGCCCGCCTGGGCTGAGCCGAGCCTCATAAGAGACTGTCTTTAGTGGTTATTAGGCAGAGATATTTTACAACCCCCACATCCGGGGATTTGGGGCTAGGCCTTTGGCTCCAAAGCTTGTATCCCTGCCTTGGGGGCAAAGCTAAGATAAAAACTGTTCCTGTTCCTGCCACTTATCTCCACCTGTGGAATTAAAGAGACAGAAGACTGGGATCGGTGGGTCTGGCTACCTGCCTGCCAGCTTCAGGACAGTCTATCCCTGCACAGGTATCCTGCGCTCGGTGTCCAGGCCCTGGAGTTTGCCTGGGCAGGGCCGAGCCTCATAGGAGGCTGCCCTTGATGGATATAAGGCAGAGAGATAATACGACCCACACACTCTGGTGACTTGGAGCTGGGCCTTTGGCTCCAAAGTTTCTAGCCCCGCCTTGGGGGTGGAGCTGAGATAGGAAATGTTCCCATACCTGCCATCTATCCCCACCTGTGTAATTGAGGAGGCAGAAGACTGGAGGCTACCTGAGCAGCCCAGAGACCAACGGGAAGGGTAGGTGAATTGGCTGTTTCCCCTCCACTGCATCTCGGACTGCTGGTGGGCTCCCCAGCGGGTAGAGGGACCTGCAGACACCAGCCCATCAATGGCCGCCACAAGTGACCAACACCACCTACCGGCTCAGAAACTAGACAAGACATGAGAATACCCAAACGAAAACCTAAAGGAAAGAAACAACAACCGAGCAACATGGGAAGAAATCACCAAAGGAACTCCGGAAATATGAAGAAACAAACGGAAAACACACCCCCAAAGAGGAGCACCAGCCCCTTAGAAACAGACAACAACCAAAACCTGGCAACCAAAATGAGAGAAGAGGAATTTCGTATGTGGATCATAAGAACACTCACTGACCTGCAAGAACAACTCAATAACCAACACAAAGAAACCACAAAAAGCCTCCAGGATATGTAACAAAAGTTCATTAAAGAGATCAACACAGTGAAGAAAACTTTAACCGAATTCCTGGAGATGAAGAATCAACTCAGGGAACTACAAAATACAGTGGAAAGTCACAAGAATAGGTAAGATCAAACAGAAGAAAGAATCTCAGAGATTGAAGATAACACCTTCCAATTAAATAAATCAGTCACAGAGATACAGCAGAGAAAGAAGAGAAAAGAGCAAAGCCTACAAGAGCTGTGGGATTATGTGAAGAAACCTAACGTGAGGGTCATAGGGTTACAAGAAGGGGAAGACAACATCACTCAAGGGTTGGACAAGCTTTTTGAAGATAGAGGAAAATTTCCCAGGCCTTACTCAAAATCTCTATATACAAGTTCAAGAATCTCAGAGGACCCCTGGGAGATTCAATGCAAACAGAAAGACGTCACGGAATGCAGTCATCAGACTGACCAAAATATTAACTAAAGAGGCCCTTCTAAGAGATGTAAGATGAAAGAAGCAAGTAACTAACAAGGGAAAGCCAATTTGAATAACATCAGACTTCTCTAATGAGACTTTACAAGCAAGGAGAGACTGGGGCCCCATTCTCACTCTTCTAAACAAAACAATGCCCAGCCTAGAATCTTATTCCCTGCAAAACTAAGCTTCGTATATGAAGGAGAAATAAAGACATTCCAGGAAAAGCAAAGTCTCAGAGTATTCACCAAGACAAGACCAGCCCTATAAGAAGTACTCAAAACATTGTTACACAAGGATCACCATAATAATAACTCACGAATATAAAAACAACCAAAACCCAAAGATTAAAGGCCAGATATTACAATGGATCAATAGAGAAATCAAAGCAACAACATCCAACCCAACAGAATGAACAGTAATCTACCTCACCTATCAATTCTCTTAATAAACGTGAATGGCTTAAACTCTCCACTCAAGAGACATAGGCTGACTGAATGGATAGGAAAATATAGGCCAAGTATATGCTGTCTTCAGGAAACACATATAACCTGCAAGAATGCGTATAGACTAAAAGTAAAAGGGTGGAGTTCAGTATTACAAGCAAGTGGAAGCCACAATAAGGCTGGTGTGGCAGTTCTAATTTCAAACGACTTAGTATTTAAACCAACAAAAGTAGTGAAAGACAAAGAGGGTCATTATATAATGGTAAAGGGCACAGTTCAACAAGAAGTAATTACAATTTTAAATATATATGCACCCAACTTTGGTGCACCCAGATTCATAATGCAAACCTTACTTGATCTAAGCAAATTGATTAATAGCAATACCATAACAACTGGAGATTTCAACACCCCACTGATGGCATGAGACAGATTTTCCAATCAGAAAATTAACAAAGAAATAATGGACTTAAACAAAACTCTAGAACACTTGGGACTGACTGATATTTACAGAACATTCTACCCAAAATCCACTGAATATACGTTTTTCTCATCAGCTCATGGGACATACTCTATGATTGAACATATCCTAGGACACAAAGTAAACCTCAAGAAATTTAAAAAAATAGAAATCATACCATGTATCTTCTCAGATCACAGTGGAATAAAAGTAGAAATCAACCCTAACAGAATCTGACATTTCTACACAAAAATGTGGAAATTAAACAACCTCCTACTAAGTGATAACTTCATAAATGAAGAAATCAAGATGGAAATTAAAAAAATCTATGAACAAAATGACAATGGACAGACAAGTTATCAAATCCTCTGGGACACAGCTAAAGCAGTTCTGAGAGGAAAGTTTATCTCCATAAATGCCTATAACCAAAAGTCAAAAAGATCACAATTAGACAATGTAATGAAATGACTCATAGAGCTGGAAAAAGAAGAACAGAACAGACCCATACCCAGAACAAGGAGTGAAATCAAAAAGATCAAATCAGAACTAAACGAAATTGAAAACAGGGAAGCTATTCATGAGATTAATAAAACAAAATGTTGGTTCTTTGAAAAAATACACAAAATAGACACACCATTGGCTAAGCTAATGAAAAGCAGAAAAGATAAATCTCTAATAAGCTCCATAAGGAACAAAAAAGGAGATATCACAACTGATCCCAAAGAGATACAAGATATAATTTATGAGTACTACAAAAATCTTTGTGCACACAAACTGGAAAATGTGGAGGAGATGGACAAATTTTTGGAAACACACAGCCGCAATAGGGTGAACCGGAATAAATAGATTCTCAGAACAGACCAATCTCAACAGCTGAAATAGAAACAGCAATTAAAAATCTCCCTAAAAAGAAAACTCCCAGTCCAGATGGTTTCACGCCCGAATTTTACCACACTTACAAAGAAGAACTGGTACCTATCTTGCAGAAACTATTCTACAACATCGAGAAGAACGGAAGCGTCCCCAACACCTTTTATGAACCGAATATTACTCTGATACCAAAACCAGGAAAGGATGCAACAAAAAAAGAAAACTACAGACCAATATCCCTAATGAATATAGATGCAAAAATTTTCAACAAAATCTTAGCTAACCAAATCCAGACGCTTATCAAAAAAACAATCCATCACGACCAAGTCGGCTTCATTCCAGGGATGCAGGGATGGTTCAATATACGTAAATCTATAAATGCAATTCACCACATAAACAAAAGTAAAAACAAAGACCACATGATTCTTTCAATAGATCCAGAAAAAGCTTTTGACGTAATTTAACACCCTTTCATGATACGAACACTCAATAAAATAGGCATAGAAGGGACATACCTAAAAATGATATAAGCCATATATGGCAGACCCATAGCCAACATCATACTGAATGGGGAAAAACTGAAAGCATTCCCACTTAGAACTGGAACCAGACAAGCCTGCCCACTATCTCCACTTCTATTCATCAAAGTGCGGGAAGACCTGGCTACAGCTATCAGGCAGGAAAGTGGAATTAAATGTATCCAAATAGGGGCAGAAGAGATCAAACTTTCACTCTTTGCTGATGATATGATATTATATTTAGAAAATCCTAAAGATTCAACCAAGAAACTCCTGGAACTGATAAATGAATTTAGTAAAATCTCAGGATACAAAATCAATACACAGAAATCAGAGGCATTCATATACGTCAACAACAATCAAATTGAGAACCAAATCAAAGACTCAATTCCCTTCACAATAGCAACAAAGAAATTAAAGTACCTAGGAATATACTTAACCAAGGAGATAAAAGACCTCTACAGGGAGAACTATGAAACACGGAGGAAGGAAATAGCAGAGGATGTAAACAGATGGAAATCCATTCCATGCTCATGGATCGGCAGACTCAACATCATTAAAATGTCTACACTACCCAAACTGATCTACAGATTCAATGCAAAACCTATTAAAATCCCATCAGCATTCTTCACAGATATAGAAAAAATAATTTCATGCTTCGTATGGAACCAAGGAAGACCCCAAATATCAAAAGCAATTCTAGGCAACAAAAACATAATGGGAGGCATTAATATGCCACATATCAAACTATACTACAATGCTGTCGTAATTAAATCAATCTGGTATTGGCATAAAATTAGGAATATTGACCAATGGAACAGAACTGAGAATCCTGATATAAAATCATCCTCATATAGCCATCTAATCTTTGACAAAGCAGACAGAAACATATGCTGGGAAAAGAATCCCTTTTCAATAAATGGTGCTGGGAAAACTGGATAGCCACTTGTAGAAGGCTAAAGCAGGACCCACACCTTTCACCTCTCACAAAAATCAACTCACGCTGGATAACAGACTTAAACCTAAGACACAAAACTAATAGAATCCTAGAGAAAAAATTGGAAACACTCTCCTAGACATTGGCCTAGGCAAAGATTTTATGAAGAAGTCCCCAAAGGCAATCACAGCAGCAACAAAAATAAATGAATGGGACATGATCAAACTAAAAAGCTTCTGCACAGCCAAAGAAACAGTCATGAGAGTAAACAGACAACCTACAGACTGGGAGAAAATTTTTGCATCCTACGCATCCGATAAGGGGTTGATAACTAGAATATACTTAGAACTTATGAAAATCAGCAAGAAAAAATCAAATAACCCTATTACAAATTAGGCAAAGGACTTGAACAGAAACTTTTCTAAAGAAGACAGAATAATGTCCAACAAACATGAAAAAATGCTCAACATCTCTAATCATCAGAGAAATGCAATTCAAAACCTCAATGAGGTATCACTTAACTCCAGTGACAATGTTGTTTATCAAAAAGACTCCAAACAACAAATACTGGCGTGGATACGCAGAGAGAGAAACACTCCTACACTGCTGGTGGGACTGCCAACTAGTCCAACCTCTCAGAAAAGCAATTTGGCGATATCTTAAAGCGATACATGTGAATCTACCATTTATTCCAGCAATCCCATTACTGGGCATCTAACCAAAAGATCCAATGACACTCTACAAGAATGACACCTGCACTTGAATGTTTATAGCAGCACAATTCATAATTGCAATGCTGTGGAAGCAGCCCAAGTGCCCATCAATCCAAGAATGGATTAATAAAATGTGGTATATGTATACCATGGAGTACTATTCAGCTCTAATAAACAACAGTGATATGGCACATCTTATATTTTCCTGGTTAGAGCTGGAACCCATACTACTAAGTTAAGTATCCCATGAATGGAAAAACAAGCACCACATATACTCATCAGCAAACTGGTATTAATGAGCAGCACCTAAGTGGACACATCGGTACTACAGTAATAGTGTATTCGTCAGGGGGGCAGGGGGTGAGTATATACATACATAATGTTTGTGAAGTGCATTATCTGGGGGATGGTAATGCTGCAGACTCAGATTTGTGGGAGGAGGGGGGAAAGAGCATTTATTAAAACCTTTAAATCTGTACCCCCATCATATGCAGAAATAAAAAAAAATCCATATTAAAAAAACCCACAAACAGGTCTAGGTGGTTTTAATTGTGAATGCTGTGAAACACAAAATGAGGAAATAATTCCAGTCTTACAAAAATATTTCTGAAGATGGAAGAATTAATACATCTTAGCTTGTTTTGTGAGGACAACATAATCCTTATATTTGTATCTGATATACAAGAAAATAAAATTATACACCATATCCTTTATGAACATAGATGCAAAATTCATTAATAAAATACTATCAAATTGAATAAGCAGCATATAAAAATGATAATATTTTATATCCAAGTGGGATTTGTCCCAGAAATACAATTAAATTGTAAAAGTAATCATTGTCATTCCCTATATTAATAGGACAAAGGGAAAAAAACAATATTGTGATCTCAAAAGATGGAGAAAAAACAACAAAATATTCAACACCATTTTGTAATAAAAACTCTCAGAACTTATGAATATAAAAGAATTTCTCTTTTCTGCTTAAAATCATATATGGAAATTCTATAACAACTTTGATAATTAATTACTAATATTTAATAATTTCCCTCTGAGAGGAAGAAGGCAAATATGTCTACTCTCACCTCTTATATTCACAATTGTACTGGAGATCCTAGCCAATGTAACATAGCAATAAACAGAATATTTAAGCACATAGATTGAAAAGGAAAAGTCAAAAATACTTTCATTCACAGTCAAAATTATTCATTGCTAGAGAATGCTAAGAAATCTACAAAATAAAGTTATTAAGTGATTATAATTGCAGCATAAGTGGTGAACATAAACCTATCCATATATTTTTATTCTATAAGAAAACAATTAGAAAAAAAAAACAATAACAACATCTTGCTCTCACAGTGATGTCAAAAATATAAAGTGCTAAACTTCTATGTTGAAAACTAAAATCACTGCTGAGAGAAAGAAAAATCAAATAATAGGAGAGACAAACTCCATTCAAGATTGGGAAGCTTCAATATTGAGAAGATTCCAGGTATTTTCAAATTGGTATATATATATATATATATATATATATATATATATATATATATATAAAACCCTCTTAATTACAATTAAAACATGCGTTTTGGTACAATATGGAAAGCTGATCCTAAAATTTATATGGAAATGCAATGGACCTAGAGTAATTAGAACAGTTTTAAACGTATGAAAGTTGAAAATTCATACTCCCTAATTTAAAGACTTACCAAAAGCTAATAATTAAAAGAGCATGGTATTGTTCTTAGGATATAAAACAAAATTAATTGAACAGAATAGAGTCTGGAAATATACTCTTCTACATGTGGTCAATGGACTTTGTTAAAATTTCCCAGGCAATTGAATTGAAAAAGTAAAGTTTTCTGAACACCTGTTGCTAGAACAACTAGATAATCATGTGTGTGTGTTGGGGGAAACCCGAATCATTCTTGAACCTTACATATCACCTTAGACAAAAATTAATTTGAAATTAATCATGGATTTAATTATAAAAGCTAATACTATGGTTTTTGGAAAATATGTAGGACAGTATCTTCATGAATTAAGATTTCTTAAGTTACAGAAATACCTTCCATAAGAGAAAAAATTAATGATAAAGCAAATTCCATCAAATTAAGAACTTCTTCTTATCAAAAATCATAATTAAGAAAATGAAAGGATGAACCATGAAAAATATTTTCAATTTATACAACTAATAAAGAATTCACAAGTATAGTCTGTAAAGTATTCCCCAATTAAATAAGAAAAGCCCGACAACGCAAGATAAAAAGGAAAATAGGTGAACAGACACTTCACTGAAAAAGATGTACAAATTGGCAATAATTCATGAAAAGTTGCTCAACATCATTAGTTATCAAGGAATGTAAATTCAAAACATAATGAGATACCACTTCACACCCAATAAAATGGCTAAAATTAAAAAGACGGACAACTCCGAATGTTGGCAAGGATGTAAAGCAGCCACATCTTTCATACATTGCTCTTGAGAAATCAGAATGTTATTGTCACTTGGGAAAACTCCGGCATTTTCTTATAAAGCTAAATGTGAACCGGGCATGGTGGTTCATGCCTGTAATCCTAGCACTCTGAGAGGCCGAGGCAGGAGGATTGCTTGAACTCAGGAGTTTGAAACCAGCCTGAGCAAGAAAAAGACCTCGTCTCTACTAAAAATAGAAAAATTAGCCAGACATTGTGGTACGTTTCTACAGTCCCAGGATTGCTTGAGCCCAAGGGTTTGAGGTTGCAGTCATCTACGATGATGCCACTGCACTCTACTCAGGGTGACAGAGTGAGACTCTGTCTCAAAAATAAATAAATAAATAAAAGTTAAACATGAACTTTCTACATGATCCTGGAACTCCTCATCATAGCATCTCTCTAAGAGAAATGAAAATATCTGCTCACACAGATAATTTTACAAGTATGATTTATAGTAGTGTTATTTATAATATTTTAAAAAGCCCACAAATGTCCATCAACAGGAAAACATAAATAATTATTGTATATTCACATAATTAAATAATACTTAGTGATATAATCAGAGTTAACTACTGGTATGTACAACTGCAAGGATGAATCTTGCAGATTTCTTATTGAGTATAGAAGCTGACAACAATAAGAAATACGTAGTATGAATACTTATTTATGGGCTTCAAGAACAGGGGAAACTAATCTCTAGTATTAGAAATCATAATAGTGATTATTTGTAGGACAGGTAAGGATTAGCGGGAATGGAAATTTAGGGAACTTTCTAGAGGGATGGAAGTATTTTATAAGTTAATTGGTATTTGGTTACATCGATGTATACAGGGGTATGCTGGAGTCAGCTCTTACCAGTTCTAGAGAGCCATCTCTTTCCAACTCCTCTTTCAATGTCACCACTGTCACCATGTCAGTAGCATGAAGTAGTAGGCCATTGTGGAGAGGATTTTTGGCATGGATATCAGAAATTGCTGTATATCATGGTTGTGATTTTCAGTGAGATGGTTTTCTAGCATATCACTGGATTGTGTACAGCTGTAAACTATCTATTGAACTGCTAACATAAGGTCTGTGATATTAACTATATAGTGACTGTTTACCAATCCAAAATTTTCAATATGTTCTAAATTATTTCCACCTTAGATACATAAATCATATCTCTGCTTCTCAGTTCTTACATAGTTCATTTGGGGGCAAATATTAAGTTTGTATTCAATCTAAGATTGAGCCTTTTTCAAGAAAAAGAAGTGTGATATTATATTTTTTAAGTTATTTATTTGTCCTCAGTATACATAGCTGAATGTTTGCTGGATTTTCTGACTGTTTCAGGCTGATCGGGGTCTTATATAAAGTACTTTTTCTTTTATCTTTCAGCTATTTTTATTCTCATCCTTCATATATTTGAAATGAATAGGTGTTCTATTTCTAAACTGATAAGGAAACACCTTCTTTGCAACATATTAAATTATTGTGTGTGTGTATGTGCACATGCACGTGTGTGCAGGTATGTGCACTTTAATTTCACAAAGCAGGAGGATGGCTAGGAAACATTTTACCCAAGTAGTGTTGCTGTTTATAGCACTACAATTTGAACATATGACAATTGCATATACATTTATTTGTTGAATATTTAAAAATCAGATCGAGTATGTTCCAAAGAAGAATTAATGTCTTTTTAAAATAACACCTCTAAAAAAACCAAAAACAAACAAACAAACAAAAAACATTTATCAGGTGTCCGGCAGGTGGGGGGGAGGGGATGGGTTTATATATACATTATAAGTGCATTGTGCATTGTTGGGGGCATGGACATTCTTGAAGCTGTGACTCGAGGGGGGAGTGAAGGCAATAGCAATGTATGTTAACTTAACATTTGTACCCCCTTATTATGCTGAAATAAAAATAAAATAAATAAAATAGCAATTATAATGGTACCTAAGCCTGGAGAAAGCTTATATGATTTTACTGCTTTACTAGAGTTATGATTGGAATTAGTTTGAACAGAATATTCTCCGCAAGTGAATTTTCTCCTGCTATTCACTTCAAGTTCAAAACCAGACTTTTGAAACAAAGAGATCTACTGTCTTTACATGAAATGCTTTCAGAAAAATAAGTATATATTGAAATGGGCCAAGATGTGTATTTGGCCTTAATCAAAATTGTACCCCCATAATATGCCAAAATTAAAAATTCTAAAAAAATACATTAGGAAAATATGATGAATGATAATGATATATTTATTATAATACATTTTTTTTTGAGACAGAGTCTCACTTTATTGCCCAGGCTAGAGTGAGTGCCGTGGCGTCAGCCTAGCTCACAGCAACCTCAAACTTCTGGGCTCAAGCAATCCTGCTGCCTCAGCCTCCCAAGTAGCTGGGACTACAGGCATGTGCCACCATGCCCGGCTAATTTTTTCTATATATATTAGTTGGCCAATTAATTTCTTTCTATTTATAGTAGAGATGGGGTCTCGCTCTTGCTCAGGCTGGTCTCGAACTCCTGAGCTCAAACGATCCGCCCACCTCGGCCTGCCAGAGAGCTAGGATTACAGGCTTGAGCCACCGCGCCCGGCCTATAATACATTTTTTTTATTTTACATGTACAGTCCAGGTTTATTTTCTTGAGGCAGATGACACATATAAATTATTTACTTAATTAGATATCATTTGTTGCTGTTGCATCCTACACACAGTGCCTTATCTATATGGCATGTTTCAACTTAATGTCTGCAAGTCTATGAGAGAATTCAAATGCTTTCTTGTTGGTCAACAGTTATTTTTTGTGGCTTTGTACTAAAAAAACAAGTATGGCCTTTTTGTTACCAAAGGCATGTTTCCTTGGCAAATATTTTATCTAGTAATGCATTGACTATGGATTCAGTATATATCCTAGTCCTTGAAACCATTTAATTGGGAATTTATCAGATGTAGGCTAAAATCAATGCAAGCTGTATAACATTATATAAGTCAGTTAACTTCTATGAGCTTCTGTTATGGGGATAACAGAATCATAGTGACATTTAAGTGAGAAAACATAATACTGGTACATAATGTAACCAATAGTATTTTATAACTTATTGCTGTTTTAGTTAAATCCACTAAGTTACTAGGACAGGCAGGTATTGTGGTTTATTTTTCTTTTCCTCAGTGCCCAGAACAAGGTCTGAAACATTTTCAATGCTCAATAAATGCCATGTGTTGATGCACTGCAGATTGTGGGTCCCTTGAGTTTTTAATAACTTTTATATTATGGGACATTTCAAGCACATTAAGGAGAAGAAAGTGTTCCACGTATGTGTCACCTAGCTTCACCAGCTATGGACTCAGTAGATTTTCTTTCATGTATATCCCTTTACACTTGCCCTTCCAAACTTTCTTGAAGTAAATTGAGTTCAACCTTAATCCTTTCTGCAGTAGGCCTCCACTGCTCTTTCCCAGCTGACACTCAGGGGATACGAAGATGTTTCAAAAGGAGCATAAGCAAAACAAAATTGTAAAGTGATATCTACTGCCATGATCACAGAAAGCATTTATAAAGCTTAAGAGAAAATATGGATTTTTCTGCTGCTGTTTTTGTCCCTTAGGGCAGATAACTAAGGCTCGATCAGGAAACACGGGCCAGGTGGCTATGGTTTACAGTTTTGTTTTTTTTTTTTTTTTTTTTTCTGAAAATGACATAAAGAACAATGGTCAGGTTTTCTCTTTTGTATTGAAAGGAACTATCTGCTTTTCTTGAACTTGCAGATGGAGAATATGGAATTCTCCCAGCAATACAAGGGCTAAATTAATTTATGGGCATTTATAGTGGATGAAATAGCTATTCACCATACAACTGTGAGCCAAAACAGAGGTTAAGGATGTTGTAGTTGGCATCAGTCATTTAATGTCAAAGTGATAAAAATGTTTCAAATTATTCCTGATAATTATTACCCACCGAGTTTTCTCTTTCTCATGAAATGCATGTTTCTGTTGTTGAATGGGCTCCATTTCTCTTAGTGCTAGTGAATAAATTCCATTAGTTGTATGTGAGAGATGTGAGAAATAGCAGAATTTGCAGTAGCAATATTATTTTAATCAAAGGCAATATTCTGATGGCTCTATATTTCCTAATGTTTACCTCCTTAAAGAGAGAGGCAGGTGGTAATGGCAGTAGCAACTGTAAACTGTTTTGGGGAGAAGTTTGACATTATTTCTTGATGTAATAGCATATTTCCTTAAAGGCTATTTGAACTTGCCTTGTGTTATACAAGGAAAGGACAGAATAATTTTTGTTGTGGCAGGATTCATTGATTTGGGGTGGCACTATTGATTGCATGTGCATTTGAGGTGATTACAAACAGAAACTGTGCAAGCATATCCTAGCTGTATTGGCAGGCTAAGATGTCAACAGCTATCTCCTACCAGCACAGAAAATGAAATTGCTTTATAACTTCAGTAAAATATTAAATTATCTACAGAGTCTTCATTATTTTAAATATTTATATCCATATTAATATTCATTCTATCATTGAATTATTTATTCAATAAACAGTTATTGCAGATTTACTTGGTACCTGGTCTTGTACTAGGCAGTGCCAATATGTATATGAATCAAGCACAGTTGCCTCCTGATGAAGGAGGTAAGCGTTCAATGTCACTAATTATTAGGGAAATGCGAATTAAAACCACAATGAAATGCCACATTACTGACTCCTTCAGAATATCCATTATTAAAAAGTCAAAAAACAATTAATGTTGGTGTGGTTGTGGTGAAAATAGAATGCTTATGCATTGTTGGTGGGAATGTAAATTAGTACAACTTCTATGGAAAGCAGTATGGAGATTCCCCAAAGAACTAAAAGTAGACCTACCATGCAATCCAGTAATCCCACTGCTAAATATTTACCCAAAGGAAAAGAAATAATTTAATCAAAGAGATGACTGCACCAGAATATTTATCACAATACAATTCACAATTACATAGATATGTAATCAAACTATGTGCCCATCACCTGACAAATGTATAAAAAATGTGATACACACACACAAAGACACACACCAATGAATATTACTCATCTATAAAAAGGAATTAAATAATGTCTTTTGCAGCAACATGAATGGAACTGGAGGCCATTATTCTGAGTAAAGTATCTCAGTAATGGAAACACAAACACCACATGGTCTCACTTATAATTGGGAGCTAAATGAAGGATATAAATTGACATAAAGAGCTGTAGTGGACATTGGAAAATAAAAAGGGGGATTGAGAGGGAAGTGAGGGATAAAAATATACCTATGGAGTACACTGTACACTATTCTGGTGACATTTACACTGAAAGCCCTAACTTCAGCATGATAAAATTTATCTATAAGACAAAAAAAAAAAAAACACACTTGTATCCCCTAAATTTATGAAATAAAAAAGGGGGGAGGGGGGAGGGGGAGGGGGTGGGTATATACATACATAATGAGTGAGATGTGCACCATCTGGGGGATGGTCATGCTGGAAACTCAGACTTGTGAGGGGAGGGGGGAAAGGGCATTTATTGAAACCTTAAAATCTGTACTCCCATAATATGCCGAAATAAACAAAAATAAATGAAATTTAAAAAAAGAAAAAAAAAAGCTATAATAGTTTGAAAAGTAGAGGACAAAACTGAACTTACTTTGAGCTATTAGGTCATTAAATATGAAATGTCCAATTTTGAAAAAAGCAATCAACATAATCCTTTACAAAAAAAACAGGTCAGATAATCCCACTGCTTTCTTGAGAAGCAAGAATGCCCCTCCTCGAGATATCTACACAGCTATCCACATCACTTCCTTTGGTTTCTGCACAAATGTCACCTTCTTGGTGATGCCTACCATGACTAGACTATAAAAATTACATAAGAATGTGTATATACAGACATGTAAATGCACATACCAGTTACCCATTATCCCTTTATCTTGATTTAGTTTATTTTCTCATATATTACATAGATATTTGTTTAGTTGGTCATGTCTTTCTTCTCTCCTTTGAATTTAAGCCTCATAAAAGTTGGGGCTTTTCTGTTTTGTTTAATTGAGTATCTTCCCTCAAGGAGCAATCTATCTGGTGGGATGGTTAGTCATACATTTATTAACACAAGACAGGATGGAATTATAGAAGAGGGAATTCTTCATTCTGACTAGAAGGCTCAGAGAAAATGTCACATATTGGGTGGCATTATAGCTTGACTTTGAAGGATACTAGTCATTCTGATAGCTAGATAATGATGAAAAAATAGGTCATTTAAATATACATATATATATATATGACACAGTACAAGGATTAATAAACACTATGAATTCAGGGGTGGTGAGCTAGAGAGTCATAAATAAGTATGGAAGAACTTAGGAAAATAAAGCTGAAAGGGTAGATAAAGTGAGACTGGGAAGGGTACTGCATGCCTTTATAGAATTTGGACACTATTTTACAGGAAAATGGAAAACCATTATTGGATTTTGGAAGGAGGTATGCATGTTTCTTTTGTGTAATACAAAGATTAATCTAGCCATAAGTTGAAGACTGAATTGAAGAGACAAGATGCACATTATGAGACTTTTGAAATAGTCTAGATGAAAAATGAGACCTGAACTCCTCTTCTTACTAGTAGTGTGGCCATATTTTATAGATCTTCCCCAACTGAGAAAGTCTACAATGTTCCTCTCTTAGCAGTAGGGGATGCTGCTAGTTTATTTGCATTGAGTTTATTTCTTTTTGGCCAGGAATGGCCCATACTCCTATTATGCAATATTAGGCAGAGAGCTGAGAGATGACAGAAAGACATGTTTCGATTAGGATAAAGTATATAAATTTGAATAATTATATATATATATATAGTGTGTGTGTGTGTATGTCAGTATCAAGTACAAATCCAAGAAAGAGGAATGGTTAAGTAGATTATACTTTCTGAATGTATGGAATTTTATACAACATTAAAAGAAAGTTTATGGAAAATTATTAAGTATGTAAAACATCATTCATTAAACAAATATGTGTTTAGACGCTATTTAATGTGTCAGGCACTGTTCTAGGTCCTGGGGATGTACCAGTGATAATAAAATTCACTACTCAAAAGGAACTCATCTCCTGGTGGTCGAAAGCCTATTCTATGGTTATCATCAAGAAAAACAGAATACACACTTTCAAATGCACATTTTTAGGATAGATAGATATACTAATACAGATACAAGTAATGTGTAGAAAAGACTTATTGAAAACATAGCAAAATGTTAAAAATAATAAATATTTATTGCATAATATAATTATGAATGAATCTTTTTATTTAAACTTCACTGAATTCTAAAGAAATATTATTTTATGACCAGTGCATTAGTTTTAGGTGGCTGTGTAACAGATTACCACATAATTATTGGCTTAAAAACATCCGTTATATCACAGTTCCTGTGGGTCAGGAGTCTGGGTCTGGATTAGCTAGCACTCCTGCTCAGGGTCTCAAAACGTTGCAGTCAAGGGGCCAGTTGGGCTACATTCTTACATGGAGGCCCAAATGGGGAAGAATATACTTTTAAGCTCACATAGGTTGTTGGAAGAAATGATTTCCTTACTGATGTAGTATTGAATACCCTGAATTCTTAGGGCTGTTGCTTGAAGGTCTCTTAACAATTAGAGGCCACCCTTAGCTTTTAGAGGCTGCTCACAGTTCCTAGTGGTTGTGCACAATTCTTTGCCACGTGGGATGCCTCAAATTGGTTGCTTACTCCAGCAATCAAGCAAGGAGAGTCTCTAGAGCAAATCTTGTACAATGTACCATAGTCCTGGGAGTGGCACTCCATCACATTTGCCATATCCTATTGCTTAGAAGCAAGAATAGGCCTTGCCCACACTCAAGGGGAAGGAGGTGCATACTAGGAGATACGATCATAGGTAATAATTTTATGGTGTCTGCCACATTCATAAATATCAAATATTTAATAAAATTGGATGACAATTATAAAATAAGTTGTGTTAGTCAGCTTTTTCTAATTTTCTTTACATAATAGCTATAATATTCAAGGCCCTGATAAAACAAGGGATTATTTCTCCCTTTCTTTGCATGTTGGTTACAGATCAAGCTAATGACTGTTTCACATATCTCTTCATTCTGGGATCCAGTTTGCAAGGAGCAGGCACCATCTGGGATATGCCATTCTCTAGTAAAGGAAAAAGTAAGAGAGCTGGCAGAATCTCAAGAAGCCTGGTAAAGCTCCTATTATGAAGTGGCACACATTTCATTGGACAAAACAAGTCTTGTGACTAAGTCTGATGGAAATTGGACAGGCAACTGTACTTCTGCCACAGATGGAGACTAAAAGTCATGTGGTCAAGGGTAGGGATGTATACTTGGAAATACTAAATACTATATACCACAATTTAATGAAGTTTATCATTGATGAATAAAATTGGAATTGGACTTTGCCAATGAAATTTTATTCAAAAAGTATTCCAATATATAAAATCAGTTGGTTGATACAAAAAGCTGATAATATATGAAGATCTTTTGTTGAAAAAGCAAGAAATATCCTTAATTCTCTTTATTCATGAGTACAACTTGATGTACACCATGATGCCTTAGTGTGTTCCTAATGTTATTTTGGGGGACACATATTGGAATATTAACTTCATAATAATGTTTGCAATAATATTCTATTATGTTAATCCCTAGAGAAGACATCATATAACCTTTATTGATTCTCAAAAGAAGGAAAGAAATGAAAAGAAATATGTGTCTACCTCAGTGGGTGCCAATTAAATAAACAGGAAGACATTTATATTAGAGATTTACATCAAAATCGACTTGGGGAAACACTTTACTGATGCTCCATTGATTTTTTTTAACTCAATTCAATACTTTTTTTTTTTTTTTTCTTTTTTTAGACAGAGTCTCGCTCTGTCACCTGGGCTAGAGTGTCATGACGTCAGTCAGCTTAGTTCACAGCAACCTCAAACTCCTGAGCTCAACTCATCTTCCTGCCTCAGTCTCCCCAGTAGCTGGGATTATAGGTGCAAGCCACCACACCTGGTTATTTTTTATTTTCTAGTTTTAGTGGAGATGGGGTCTCACTCTTGATCAGGCTGCTGTCGAACTCCTGAGCTCAAGCAATCCTCCAGCCTTGGCCTCCTAGAGTGCTAGGATTACAGGCATGAGCCATTGTGCCCAGCCTCAATATGTTCTTTCTGAGCTTTTCTCACATGCCAGGCAGGTGCTCAGCCTATGATATAGGAAAAGGTAAGAATGGAAAAAATGAGAAAGAGGAAGTTCCTGCCCTTAGGTCACAGATGGCCTTGTACTGGAAAGAGGTGAATTGGAGAGGTAGTTGCTCTAAGTATTTGGACTTTATTAATAGCAGCTTGCTATTGAAGGGCTTTAGGCAGAACAGTGACACAACAGACCCCTGGTTTAGATAAGAGTTTATTAAATTTTAACATACATATAAATCACCTAAGATATTGCTAAAATATGTATTTTGATTCAGTAGAACTTGGATGGGGCCCCAATTCTGCATTTTTAACAAGTTTTCAGGTCATACTGATGTTGCTGGTCCAAAGACCATACTTTGAGAAATAAAACTTTATATAGACCCTTGTTCTTTACTGGCTAGGAAGATGGATTAAAGGGAAAAAGAGAATAAAGACATCTATATACTCAAAATCACTATCCTTTATCTTATAAGTGGTCTTTGTAAATTGTGATCATGATCTTTCTATTTATAGAAAACACTTAGATATTTCTACACCTGATCCCTAATGAGGTCACTCCTAAAGTGTGATTTAGATTCTGGCTAAGTACTAAGGTAGAGGATGAGAAGTCTGCAAATACTCTGATTCTGCATGTCTTCAGGCCTACAGCTAGATAAGAAAAAAGATGTTGGAAACTGCAAAAAGAATTTGAAGTAGAAGCAAAATCAATCGTCACCTGAAAGCAAAAGAACTTTAGTAAAAGTAGAAACAGCTGTTGGAGAGTGAGGTAAAGCAAAATTACCAAGGAGGTGGGTGAATAATTTTCACACCCTACACATTTGATAAGGGACTGATAACTGGAATCTACTTAGAACTCACAAAAATCAACAAGAAAAAATCAAACGACCCTATCAAAAATGGGCAAAGGGCATGAACAGAAACTTCCCAAAAGAAGACAGAATAATTGCTAACAAACATGAAAAAATGCTCAACATCTCTAATCAGAGAAATGCAAATCAAAAATGCAATGAGATATCACTTATCTCCAGTAAGAATGGCCTTTATCAAAAAGTCCCCAAACAATAAATGTTGGCATGGATGCGGAGAGATAGGAAAATTCTACACTGCTGGTGGGACTGCAAACTAGTTCAACCTCTGTGGAAAGCAATATGGAGATACTTTAAAGCAATACAAGTAGATCTATCATTTGATCCAGCAATCCCACTACTGGGCATCTACCCAAAAGAACAAGAGACAATCTACAATAAAGACACCTGCACTCGAATGTTTATAGCAGCACAATTCACAATTGAAAAGATGTGGAAACAACCTAAGTGCCCATCAATTCATGAGTTGATTAATAAAATGTGGTATACATATACCATGGAGTACTATTCAGCTCTAAGAAACAATGGTGATGTAGCACATCTTGTATTTTCCTGGATAGAGCTGGAACCCGTACTACTAAGTGAAGTATCCCAAGAATGGAAAAACAAGCACAACATATACTCACCAGCAAATTGGTATTAACTGATCAGCACTTAAGTGGACACATAGGAATTACATTTATTGTGTATTGGGCAGGCGGGAGGGTGAGGAGGGGACGGGTATATACATACATGATGAGTGAGATGTTCACTGTCTGGGGGATGGTCATGCTTGAAGCTCAGACTTGAGGGGGGAGGGAAGCAAGAACATTATACATAAACTTAAAATTTGTACCCTCATAATATGCTGAAATAAAAAGTAATAAATATAGGACATGGACACACATAATCTAACTATATTTTGATCTAAGGAAAAACATTGCAATTCTATGCATTTTTTCAGTTCTAAGGAATATTCATTAATATCTGGATAATTTTTTTTTTTTGTCTTTGCAAATAATGCTACTCTGAGATACAGATTCCCTTTCTGGAAGCTCCTGACTGTGGAATTGCTCACTAGAGAAATGTTTCAAAGTATAACAAATGGAATACCTTGGAGATCATGTAGTATCAACTCTGTCTTATAGATGAGGAAATTGAGGTACATTAGAGGCACTGGGGACCCAGTCATTTGACCTTTGTTCACTACCTATGCCCATAGCCCAATACTAATAGAAAAAGAAAAAAAAAAAAAAACTATAGAAAATACGTAACTTTTTTTGGTTCCAAGGTCACTGGTATGCTTAGTTTAACTTGTCTGTAGAAGTTACAATATTTATAGAAATACATTAACTATCACATGGGATATTTTATTTAAATGCATATTTGGCAGTACTGAAAATGAAGAAAAGTAAGCTGTGACAAGCTGATGTGAAAGTTATCATTTTAATATATTCAGTTTGACATATTTCAAAAAAAGCAAGCTGTTTTTAACTGCAGATTTATTGCTCATGTCTCAATGTTGTATGTCACTGAAATCCTCAGTTTAAAACTCCAGAATAGAAAGGAAGCTGATCATCATTAGGTAATGATAATGCAAAACATATTTGAAATTTTCTTTGGGGAAAGGAAGAAAGGGTTGAGATCAGTGGGTACTAATGCCAAAACAGCATGTGCCTGTGTGTCCAATGATGTATTATTTGCCTGCCAAAGGCATTAGACAAAGTAGTTTTGCCTATAACTAAATTGAAAACAATGAGTATGTATTTGTAATGTTAGTGTTCAAAGCCCATAACTCTTAAACTATGTGCAAAAGAAAGCATTTAGTGAATTTCTACCCATGATCATATGTATATGTATATACATTCATTCTTTCTTTGCTTTTTTAAAATAAAGAGTGTAATATATTAGCTTTCCTAAATAATCATAGCCTAAGAAAAATTACTCTTTTCCAGGAGCTTATAATGATGGCCCTCATTTTGAATAAAGAAAAGTTTTATAAAGTGATGTGAGATAGATTTTTAGTTAATTCACATTGGTAAAATATGGTTTTAAAACCAAAAAGATATTAAAATTTTGTGATTGCTCGTCTATATTGATTAAATTCATCAAATTGCTACTTATTATATCATTTTTTTTAAGCAGGAATGCTTTTGAAAGCATAGATAACACCATTTTTGCTACTTTGAAGGCAGGGCAGATTGTCAAAGTGTTCATCTCTGTATATCTTCTGCTAATGTGCCAAGGACTGTGTTGCAGGGTCTGTGAGCAATAGCTTCATGGTTTTAAATGGGAGTGAGGGGAATAGTGTCCCATAGGGAGTATTTTGACAAATGTTGGATCTTTTTTTTTGCTTCCTCAATGATGGTAGAGGTGCTGTTAGCCTTTTAGTGGAAAGCAGCAACAAAAAAGTATTGACTTCAAATATCCTAGAGGACCCTCACAATTTTTTTAAATGACTAATTTTTAGAGAAGTTTTAAGTTCACAGAAAAATGAGAGGAAGGTACACAGATTTCCCATAGCCTACCTGCCCCCACACATGCATAGCCTGTCCCATTATCAATATCACCAGAGTGGTACATTTGTTACAGTTGATGAATGTACATTGACATACCATTATTACCCAAAGTCCATAGTTCACATTTGCGTTCACTCTTGGTATTGTACATTCTCTGTGTTTGGATAATAAATAATAACATGTATCTACCATTATATTGCATAACGACATATATCCAACAAACTGTACAGAACAGTTTCACTGCCCTAAAAATCCTCTGTGCCCCACCTATTCAGCACTCCCTCCCCTCTAACCCCTGGCAAACACTGGTCTTTTTATTATCTCCATACTTTTGCCTTTTCCAGAACATCATATATTTGGAATCATGTATTATGTGGCCTTTTCAGATTGGCTTTTTGCACTTAGTAATATGTATTTAATTTTCCTCTAAAAAAATTAGCTCATTTCTTTTAGGGCTGAATATTTCATTGCCTGGATGCACAGTAGTTTATTCGTTAGGTTTCTTCCAAGTTTTGGCAATAAATCTGCTAAAACATCCATGTACAAGCTTTTGTGTGGGCATAGGTTTTCAACATTTTTGGTAAATATCAGGTAGGAACATAATTGCTGGATCATATAAGAGTATGTTTAGTTTTGTAAGAAACCACAAAACTGTCTTCTAATGTTGTCTGTACCATTTTGCATTCCAACCAGCAATGAATGTGAGTAAGCTCCTGTTGCTCCACATCCTCATCATCATTTGGTGTCAGTGTTCTGGATTTTTTCCAATATAATAATTTTGTCATGGTATCACCTTTTTGTTTTAATTTGTATTTCACTTATGGCATATGGCATTGAGAATCTTTTCATAAACTTGTTTGTCATCTGTATGTCTTCTTTAGTGAGGTATTTGTTAAGGTCTTGAGTCCATATTTTAATTGAGCTGTTGGTTTTCTTATAAATGAGTTTTAAGAGTTGCTGTACATTTTGGTTAACAGGTCTTTATCAAATATTTCTTTTGCAAATATTTTCTTCTAGTCTATGGCTTGTCATCTCATTCTCTTGACATTGTCTTTAGTAGAGAACACATTTTAATTTTAGTGAAGTCCAGCATATAAATTCTGTCTTTCATGTATTATGCTTTTGAAATCTAAAAAATCATAGCCAAACATAAGATCATCTAGATTTTCTTCAGTGTTATCTTCTAGGAATTTTCTAGTTTTGCATTTTACATTTAGGTGTGTGATCCATTTTTGAGTTAATTTTTGTGCATAAATTTTCCATAATGATCTGAATCTAAAAACTACCTCCATTTTACATATAAACACTAAGTATTTTTACATGGAGTTAATATAATCTGAAGTTTCCAGGAAAGCAACCAGGTTGGTGCAAAAGTAATTGCGGTTTTGGACTGTGAATTTTAAATCATCATAACTAGGCTCAAACATATCTTTATTAATCAAAATAGGAACTATTACAATTAACACATTTTTCCCACTGACAAATAAGTTTGTTTATTCCTATAGCATAAAAATCCATGCTCTGAGATTCAATGAACTCTTGGAAAACATTTTCTGCATCCTGCTGGTTGTGGAAGCATTTTCCCTTCAAAAAGTTGTGGAGATGATTGAAGAAGTGGTAGTTGGTTGGCGAGAGGTCGGGTGACTATGACCAATGAGGCAAAACTCCGTAGCCCAATTTGTTCAACTTTTGAAATGTTGGTTGTGGGGCGTGTGGTGGAGAAGAATTGGGCCCTTTCTGTTGACCAATTCCAGCTATAGGCATTGCAGTTTTCAGTGCATCTCATTGATTTGCTGAGCATACTTTTCAGATATAATGTTTTCACTAGGATTCAGAAAGCCATAGTGGATCAGACCAGCAACAGACCACCAAACAGTGACCATGACTTTTTTGGTGGAAGTTTGGCTTTGGGAAGTCCTTTGGAGCTTCTTCTTGGTCCAACCACTGAGCCGGTCGTTGCCAGTTATCATATAAAATCCACTTTTCGTACCATGTCACAGTCCGATAGAGAAATGGTTCATTGTTGTTGTGTACAGGAAGAGAAGACGACACTTCAAAACATTTTTTTTTTTTATTTTCGATCAGCTCATGAGGTACCCACTTATAGAGCTTTTTCACCTTTCTGATTTGCTTCAAATGGTGAAAGACCATAAAATGGTCAATGTTTGGTTCTTCAACAACTTATTGTGTAGTTGCAAAGAGGATCAGCATTGATGATTACTCTCAATTCGTCGTTGTCAATTTTCTGTGGCTGGCCACTGCACTCCTCATTTTTAAGGCTCTCCTCTTTGCAAAACTTCTTGAACCACCACTACACTGTATGTTGGTTAGCAGTTCCTGGGCCAAATACATTGTTGATGTTGCAAATTGTCTCTGCTGCTTTATGACTCATTTTGAATTTGAATAAGGAAATCGCTTGAATTTTCTTTTTGTTCAACATCATTTCCATGGTCTAAAATAAATATAAAATAAACATCAAGCAATAATTCATTAGCAAAAATCATAAAGTGATAAATGTGCATTAAAATGAGGTATAACATAACCACATTTATTTATAAATGTATTCTAATAGCAAATGGCAAATTTCAACAATGCTAAATCCACAATTACTTTTACACCAAACTAATACTTCTAAATTAAAGGAAGGTAATAATTTACTAACAGTTATACACCCCATTTAAGAAAATTATGTTCCTTACAACAGTACTGCACATGGTATCATGTTTCTCAGTGCAGCACAACTGTGTCATTCTACAGTTTAAGGTATTATAATACATTCTTAGTGATTCTAGATGTATTTAAAAGCTTGTAACTACTTCATGTTCATTATTTTTTCTTCTATAGTTATGTCAGAGCATTTATGTATGAACATATACAGTATTCATTTTAAAGAAAAATTTTCATGTATCCTGTTTTACATTTAGGGTATTGTATTAATGTTTTAAAATAATTTATTCATTCAACAAGTGTGCTTTGAGTAGCTGCTACATGCTAGGCACTGTTTTACACACTTGGTGTATACAAATAAAACAGACAGAAATCTTTGCTCTCATTCTAGTCAGGGGAGAAATACCATAGAAAGTAAATGTAAAGAATGAGTAAAATATACAATATATTAGAAAGTAATAAGTGCTGTGGAAAAAAATAAAAAAAAATCAAGGATAAAAGTGAGATGGAAATGCCAAATTTGGGAAGAGGACAAACATTGGCATTTTAAATATATGGGTCTTGAAAGTCTTCATCGAGAAGGCAACATTCAAGAAAGACTTGAAGGAGGTTTGTTCATACATATAGTTTAGAACAGACATGTTCTCAAGATATGTCTCTTTCTTCTCTACTTTTCCTTTAAATAATTTTTTTTTCAGTTCTCTCTTCCTCCCTTCTCCTTAATGATTTATTCTCTCTTTGTCTTTCTCTCTCTCTCTCTTTTTGTCTTTCATTTTTCTTTTAGGCCTTCCACTGGCTACTCACTACTGTAGGCCATCTTAGGTATTGCTTAAATCAATGGTCCCCAACCTTTTCACACCAGGGATGAGTTTCATGGAAGACAATTTTTCCACAGATGGGTGTGACAGATATGGTTTAGGGATGAGTCAAGCACATTACATTTATTGTGCAGTCAAACCTCTCTGCTAATGATAATCTATATTTGCAGCTGCTCCCTAGCACTATCATCACCACCTCAGCTCTATCTCAGATCATCAGGTTTTAGATTCTCATAAGGAGCATGCAAATTAGATACCTCACCTACATGGTTTACAGTACAGTTACCACTCCTATGAGAATCTAATGCCACCACTGATCTGACAGGAGGCAGAGCTTATGTGGTGATGCAAGTGATGGGGAACAGCTATAAATACAGATGGAGCTTTGCTTGCTTGCCTCTTGCTGTACAGCCCAGTTCCTAATAGGCCACAGACAGGTACCAGTCTAAGAACCGGGGATTGGGGACTGCTGTCTTGGATCCCTTAGGATTAAAGAGGTTGTTGACCCATTGCTTAAAATAATCTTACATCAATTAAAGCTGCTGATGATTTTGAAAGCACCAATCTTTCTTGGGTGGTCACATGAACTTTTAGGGTATATGTTGTGTGTGTGATCAGTTTTGTGTCAAAGATTGGCTGAAATAATCCACACTCAGTCTCCTCAACCTGATACTTCTTTAGTGTCTTCTTAGTTCTTTGATCATAGGATGTTCTCAAGAGGCTTCTTAAGCAGTGATTTTAGCTTTACCAATAGAGCTAAAAAATAAAATTCTTCAATTACAGTTAAGTGGATAGTGGGATTGCTTCTATAATTCCAATCTAGCTCTTGAATAGAAAATAGGTGCAACTGTTTGCACTGGGTACATTTATTGTCTTGACTTTTATTTTTTCCATAACTTTGGGGTGAGTTTTTAAAACACATATACATAACACCAAAGTTAATGTATTCTTTCCCTGAAACTGGTTTTCACAGAATATTGTGTTTTCTATTATATATCCCTTCCCTTGTAATCCCTGCATAAATAATTAAAATGTGGCACAGGAATCATTGTTGGGTTTTTGGCTGACACAAAATTATCAGAATAAATGTTTATTTTACATGAAATAACATGACACATCTTAATATTCAGAAAGAATTTGATATATCTGCCCTATGACCCCAATATTCCAGATATTAGCAGTCAATATCCAGCCAATATTACAGCTCAAAATTCAGTGCCTAGGTCTTTTGCTCAAGTTACTCGGCTGACAAATTTATTTATCATCCTTTTAGGATTTGCAAGGAAGTATATGTCTCTAAGAGTTTATCTTCAACTTTGTGCTAGGTACTATGGCACATCATGATAGGAGCTATTCACATCTCATAGTCTCTCATTGGAGAAAAAAAGAGAATTATTGCTTCTATTCTTTGTTGTTCATATTACCACCTTCCCTTTTACCATCTTCACTTTGATAATTTTTCATTTGATGGACTGACTGTTGCTTCTGGCATACCCTGAGGGTGTATGTTACCAAGGAACATTTCAACCCCATATAGCTTCTATTTACTTGAATCCTAACCTATATAATAACACATCATGGTTTTGTTTGATTTTTACCTCTTTTCCTGGTGGTATATGTAACTATACTTGTGGTTACATGCCTATATACGCTGTAAGATTAGATCCTGATCCACATAGATTTCCATAAGTTATCAAAGCCATCTTTACAGAATGAAGCTGTCTCAAATCCAAAACAACCAGATTTTTTTGCCTATGGGATCTGTTAAAATTAACCTTCCCCCACCATCCAAATGAGGGGGGGGGGGGCACAACTATCCTTTAATTAGACAAGATGTTCTGAAGTGGCAATAAAGATTCTAGCTGAACAGGGTGATTTAGATGACAAAATAAATTTGATTCCCTTCACTGCCAACTCAATTAAAAGATGCCATATTTCTATTTGAGAAGAGTTTATCAGCTGCACAAAAAAATGATTGTAATGCTATGACAAATCACAGGATGCTTTCGTCCAGAATTATATGTGCACCATACATAGGCGTATGCTTGCCCACGTTAGACTGTGGAAAATCTCAAATTGTAAGTCATGAAAATGAAATTGTGAGACTTAAAACCTTTTTTGAACTTGTGACTGTACTCAAAACTGAGAGAAATCTCCCAATTCTCTGGCAAGATTTTATTACTCACCTCACTCAACATGTCACATGATAGATACTATGCATTTTGAAAAGCTAAATAATCTTGTGTTTGTAATGAAGGATCTTAAGCCAGGCACTATGATCTGAGTCTCACCAAAATAGGTGGTAGGCACTTAGACTTGGTGAGTGATTGACAACTACTGATTGTCCTTTTGAAAGGACCACAAATAGTACAATTTGCCCTATATAATCTAAAGTGGAAATCTTAAATGTGAAGCAAGAAAAGGTAGTTAAAATTAACATTCCTCTGCCTGTGTTCTAGAATTCTTTTAACTTAGGTAAAGCTAGAAAACAAAGCCATTACAGACGGGGAAAACAACCTGTTATCAGTTCACCTTAACAATTGTCATTATGTTTAATGTTGGCTGATTTAAGCAATTTATGACTTAGTTTATGTCCATGTTTACCTAGGTCTAGAGTCTCTGGCACATCTATCCCCATTGTGCTTGAGCACTGTCTTTATTTTGCTAATGCAGCCAAGATGACATTACACTTGTTATTTATCATGACATAGATTTTTAAATCAAGTTATTAACACAGTCACCATAAATGAGAAAGTATAGCTGTAATTTGAACAGTAATTGGCAACATGTGGCAAAGCTGAGGATTTGAATGTGTCAAAATATGTACTTCTGTTAATAATATGGGCATATATGCCATTTCTTTACAATAGCAAAAGAATTTCTGATTCAAGTATAGATATCCAAACATTATACCCTTATGATTTATAATATAAGCACTCACAGTATAAGCAATTGATAACATACAAATTGATTTTTTTAAAAAGTTCCTTTGTTGGTCATCCTAGCTAACTTTTGCACAGCACTTAGAAAGCTATGACACACAAGGTGCCTTCTTGTCCTCTCACAATTCTTCCCCCAGGGAGAAATGGTGGATATTCAGATTCATTGGATATGTTAAGGAGTATATCAAGTCCTGCATTATTTCCATTCTATACTGATTCTATGAATTTAGTTATAGAGAATCAGCATCATAAGTTGTATTTGAAACCCTGAAATTATAAATATTTAGAATCTTAAAATTTCAACCAATTATATATATATATATATATATATATATATACACACACACTAAAAGCAATTAGTTAAAGCTGCATATCTCCTTAGCTACAGTATTATTGACCCTTCCAAGGTATTGATTAATGAAACACGTCAGCCCACCCCCAAAATAGCCAATGATGAATAGTTTGAGTCATAATGCTGACTACTGGGAACATGGGCAACATCCTGCTGTCAATTGGGATCTCAGCCTCCAAAAACTCAGCTGCCATCCTTGATAATTTTGCCAATTCTGTTCAGCTGATTTTAACACCTATTTTGTCTGCTGTCCAAGATTTTAGTGGCTGGGTATTGACAGGAAAGTAGTAGTTCCAACTTAACCATTTTCCACATATAGGTCATTGTCTCTCCTTCATATTTTTCAGCAATTTGAATTACATTTGTCTTCAATAAATGATTTTTAAATAATGGATATTACTATTTTAAAATCACCCAAAACTCAACTATTCAAAGCTACCATTAAAAATGTTGGTGAGATTTTTGAGAGGGATTGTATTTTATATTATATATTTTTATATAGTTTGTAATTCTTTTTAATTCTGATTTTCATTATATTTGAGCATTTCTCAACATTATTACATCTATTAATGACTATATATCAAATGCAACCAGTTAGGAGTCACAGTAGAAAAGTATTACATTAATAAAAACAAAAAATACAAAATATATCAAATTTAATCTAAGATAACATATGTCATCTTTTCTTTAAAAAGCCTAGAACTTTACTGTGGAATATAAATGAAGCTTAAATAAATTGACTGGGATACCACAGTCATAGTACCAACAAGAAATATAAGACAGAATCATCTGAGATTTCAACGAGACTTTAATCAAAGCACTATTCAGAGTTAGGCACAGGGTTAAGGAAAACAACTATGAATATTGAGGTTCCCAGGGACTAGGAAAAGTAGGAAGCCATTACCACCTCAAGATCTGAAAGGGAAAGGGATCAGAACTGCTTCATCAGAGCCTAGTAAGATATGGAGTTAAGGAAGAGGGTATGTGGTCATGGAAGAGGGAGAATTTAGTCATTTCTAGAAACATGATACGGAGGCAAGTGGGAGCTAGGAGGAAAAATATTTTGCCACCCTCCATTTTTCTGTTAGTTCTCCCCCTCGGCTGAATCCAACTCAAAGCCAGAAGGTAAGGACGCCTGGGTCATACAGTCTCCTGGAAGAAAGCAGTATAAGAAGGGTAAACTATGGAGGTGGGGAATAGCACAAACAGGGAGTAACCAGGAAATATGTAATGATTAATTATTCTAAAGATGTCAATTCTTCACCAATTTAATTTAGAAATTTAACACTATCCCAATCAAGTGCTAATGGAAAAAGTGTTTTGTGGAAGAAACAAAGAATAATGCTTTTCTTAAAGTTTATTGATAAATAATAGTGATATACAAGAAAATACTGGGGAGATTAAAAAAAAACAATAAGGAGGGGAGTTTTCCCTACTAGATAATAAAATATATTATGAAACAGATTAGTTCTAATAAAGGATGGAACAGAATAAAAACTCCATATACATTTATTTAATTAATAATAATGAATGTCAGTCATTTTCTGGGCACAGTTATAAGTGCTGTGTATGCAGTTGTGAACACAACAGACATGGAGTCTACACTTGTGGTGTATTCAGGCTTACAAATTAGAAAAAGATTAACAGAGGAAAATAAGAGGAACAAGTAATTCATAAAGAACAACTATGACTGATAAAAATATGAAAAAAGGTAATCTAACGATATACAAAATAAAGAAACATTTATCTTTGCAGCTAACACAGAATGATAAATCCCAGAAATGGAGGGTTTGGGAAAACGTGTTGTCTCATAATTTTTTGCTTGCTGGCTGTAGAAAAATTCCACATTGTGAAATATAAACTTTACTTTAAAATGCTCATCTCCTTTGGTCCAGCAAATATTTTTCTGATAATGTATTTGTATCAGTCTGGATATATTCAAGAAAACATAGCCAGTAAATTAGTTACAAAAGTATTGGAATAGATAAAAAGGCAAATGTAACAATAAGACAGTGTGCCACAAGGCAGAGGTGTTATCACAGCCTGGACCACAAATAAGAAGTGGACTCAAAAAGGTAGAGATTGTGCAGAAGGAGCTAGAGACATACAGGAGCTGCATTATTGCCAGAGACACCACCTGAAGTGGACAGAGAGAGAGGGAGGGATTTTCTGCCTTCTCCCCTTTTTCTATACTCCACATTTCCTCTAGCTTCTCTCATTAGTTAAAACTACCTAGAAGCTAATTGACAAGAGAGCCTGGAAAATGCAGTTTTCAGGGATTAGACTCCTTGCCATGTCCCTCAATCCCCTACCCTGTGACACGTGCCATCCAGAGCTGAGCAGGGGAAGAGTGAGAAATGGATATGAGGGCAAACAAATAAGTGACCGGCAATATCCCTTATGGAATTAATTGCAGAACTTAGCTAAAATGTTGATACTAGAATTTTTTGACCTTTTTCTCTTAATAATGAAAAAATAAAAATGATGCTATCAAGTAATATATTAGCTTATTTAAATGGCTATAAAAGTATATATATATATTAAAAATAATATATATTTGATGCCATACAATAGTATTTAAATTATTTCTTCTAAAAGTTTTTATATGTATGTTTATTTTATACATAAAGTATGTATATATGCATATATATGGGTTTATGTATAATAACAATAATGATAAAGAAGACTGGAGGAAAAGAAGAGGTTGGGGTAGATCGCCACCAGATTATTAACATAGACTATTTCTATGTAGTATTTTGGGTGACTTTCATTTTCTTCTTTGTGCTTTCCAAAGTTGCCCAAATAATTTAAATATATACATATATGTACATATATATTACTTTTGTTATGTGAGAAAACAAAATAACAGCTTTTTAATCTTATAAAACATGTTAGTTGCCTTATATTAATTTATATTATAATATATAAAATTATTTAATTGATCAAATTTTGGACATTTAAGCTGATTTTAACACTACACTATTATAAATAATACCTTTTTGCAAAAAGAAGTTAAGTTTCCTTGAAGGTTTCTAGGTAGATTTTTGTTCTCATCATCCTGCCAACTAAAGGAATTCTTGTGGCATTTATGAGGTGACTTTTTTTTCTTATGTCAGAATACAACAGGGGTCCTCAAACTTTTTAAAATGGGGGCTAGTTCACTGTCCCTCAGACCGTTGGAGGGCTGGACTATAGTTAAAGAAACTACGAACAAATTCCTAAGTACACTGCACATATCTTATTTTGAAGTAAAAAAACAAATGGGCAAAAACACCTATATATGGTCCATGGGCCATAGTTTGAGGATGCCTGCAATACAATCTAGACGATAATACTTAACTATGATCATGCATTGGAGTCACCTGAGCAGTTATTCCAAGTACCATTGCCTAGTACATACTGTGGTCCAATTGAATTAGCATCTCTGGAGATTGAATATTGGAAGTCAGTATATTTTAAAAGACACCTATGTGACTTAAATATCCAGTTAGGGTGAGAATCTCTGCTTCAGACTTACAACTAGAACAGAATTGAATGTCTTCTAAAATGCAGGACAATGCTCATACTTAAAAATAATTAAATTCCCCTGTAATAGATGTCATTAGCCAAATTAAATAGAAGACATCAATTGATACAATGACAATTCCATACGTATGAAGCAGAACTGGGATTTGAGTAACTATTTAAATGTATCAGGGCAAGTTTAAGATAAATGTTTTAAAATAATTATGGTAGATCTGAGATGGCCCATTAGGTCAGGAAAAGCCTAAATGATAAATGTTCATTAAATAGTTAATTTAATAAGATCTTTTATCCTTTTATTTAAAAAATTGCTCAGGGTTTCTCCTCTAAAGAGCTTATATAAGTATAAGCTAAGCTGTTTTTTTCCGAATTTCTGGATCTTACTTTGTTAACTAATCAACTTATTTGAAGAATCAGTTTATCAGTTAGATTATTCAACAGCCAAACAACTCAATGCCTTGGATCTTTGGGAAGCAAAACTTTTACGTTCTTTTAGTCTGTAAAAGTCTTAATTCTTATGATAATCACTCTATAATCTCCAAGATATATTAAATTGGTTTAACATCATGCATTCCCTTTCCATGAACATTTGATGTAGGTGGGCCATATTTGACAGTTATTTGTTTCACAAAATGTCTGAAATATCTCAAAGCATTAATGATTAATCTCATTAATTTAACTTTATAAAATGGCTTTTGTGTGAAAATTAGATAATAAATACAAAATGAAACATTTGTTTTTCCTGTTGTCTTAGAGTGGCATGAAAGAATTCCCATAGGTGATTGAACCTAATACCCTCAGTTTTCATATAAAAAATGTGTGAATAATTACCCATTCTCAGTTCGAGTTCTGTTAGAACTCTGAGGACTTTACTGACATTATTTTATTTCTATTACTCTCACACATAATTAATAGCATGTTTATCTCTATGCAGCATCTACTCACATAGCAACTGGCCTTACATCTACCTAACCGCATATCTCTAATGAGACGATTTTATATAGTAGAAATAAATGGACTCTGAGAGTTTACATCTTTCATTGAACTCCATACCATCTCTCGGATGTGTAAATTTAAGTAGGCCATTTCAATTCTCTGAGCCTCAATTCCTCATTTGTGAAATGGGGAGAATATTAGTACCTGACTCAAGGGTTCTCATAAATTTTAAAAATAAAATTATATATGTAAAGCATTATGAAAAATACCAGTACTATTGCATGAGCTCCAAAGTGGTTAAATTTCTCCTTAATCCTGTTACTCAAATATGGCTAGAGAGATTTGTTTGGAGACAATTACATAGCCTAGGGGGAGAAAGGCATTCTGGATAGACTGATTCTCTGGATGTCCCTCAAATCATTCCTATTGAATGATAAGGATTCCGGAAGATGGTGGATGACAAACACCACCAGACAGAGTGTCTCTACAAAAAATACCATTTCTAGAAGAAATTAGAAGAAAGAAGCAGGCAGATGAGCATACATTAGATGAGGGTCAGAAGAAGGGGTACCAGAGACTATGGAGACTACGGGAGATTCCATGGGAAGAGGAGAACTGGAAGAAGAGACCTCCCAAGTAGCCTGAAGACCAGTGGTAAGGGTAGGTGGAGCAGTTAACTTTCCCTTCCCTTGCATCTCAGAATGCTGGTGGGCTCCCCAGAAGGTCGAGAGACCTGCGGACACCAGCCCAGAGACGGCCACCATCAGTGAGTGGTAAGTCTGTAGCAGACCCGGTACCAGGCTCCCAACTCCCTCGGGTCACCTCTGTGTGCACAAATGGGAGTCATTTGGCATACGCCATATTACTTCATTCTCCCCTCCTCCTGCCCTATCCATGGGTGACAAGAGAGACAATATAGCTACAAGCCAGAGACATCTACAGGGACAAGGACCTTCCCATCAGCTGACTTAGGGGTACTCAGACTGTGAGCTCCCTACCCATGAGCCCTCCCAGGTGCTGCTGGCCCAGCGATTCAAGGAGAATGGAGCAAACACTGAGGCTGAAAGTCATGGACCCAGCTTGGGCTCCTGTGGGTGAATTGGGACTGGCACTCCTCTCCCTTGTGTGGTCAGTGAATGAATTCTGGGGCCCAGAGGTTAGACCTGCAGACCAGATCCCATGCACCCAGCTCTCACACTGCCCAGGGAACAGAAGGAATATTCATGAGTGAGCCTACTAAAGTGTCTGTGTCTTCAGGGGCAGATCAGCATGCTTGAGGGCAACCCTCCTCCCAAGGGGTGGCCGTGTGCCCATCCCAGGCGGCTACTCAGTGCAGGGAGCCTACCGGCCTGCATCGCAGTAAGGGAAGACCTGGTGGTGTGGGGTCTGGCCTGCTGGCAGAGGCCCAGGAGAAGCTACAGCATTGGGGAGGGTGGAAAGGAACATGGCCCACTCCAGACTGTGGGTCTTGGACAGCCCCAGCCCCAGAAGCAGACTTTCTGACTGAGTGGGACCATTCCAGGCCCTCCCTGACAGCTTTTCCCAGAAGCAGACAACAGAACTTTGACCCTTGATAACAGCATTTATGATGCCGGAGGGCAGGCTTAACCAACCCAGCTCTGCCCAGACTCACTCTCAGACCAGCCCTCACTGAGGTGGAGAATAAGGACACACCTGGAAGTCACAGGGCCCTACCCACCACCTGAGGCACTAGAGTGCCTCTCCAGAGGAACAAGAGCTGGTTACAGGACCCCAAAACAACAGTGTAGCCTGCTCTTTCCAGCAAGCACCAGTTACCAACAGGGAGGACATTCTGCACACACTTTTATGACATCTATTGATATATCATACAGGGTGTGGGCGAATCTCACCCACAAACACCACCTACTGGCTCAGAGACTAAACAGGCTGTGTCACTACACAAACAGAAACCTAAAGGTAAGAAGCAACAATAGATCCCGATGGGAAGAAATCAGTGAAGGAATTTGGAAATATGAAAACCCGAATGGAAAGCACACCCCAAAAGAGGAACACCAGCCCCTCAGAAATGGACATCAACCAAAATCAGATCACTAAAATATCAGAAGAAGAATTTCAAGCATCAATCATATGAAAATTCAATGATTTGCAGAAAAACAGGATAACCGAGACAAAGAAAACACAAATATTCCAGGACCTGGAACAAAAATTCACTAAAGAAATTGAAACAAAGAAGAAAATCTAACCAATCTCCTGGAAATGAAGACTCAATTCAGGGAACTAAAAAACACAGTGGATAGCCTAATGAACAGGGTAGATTAAACAGAAGAAAGAATCTCAGAGATTGAAGATAACATCTTTCAATTAAATAAATCAGTCACAGAGATAGAGCAGAAAAATAAGAGAAAAGAGAAAAGCCTACAAGAGATGTGGGATTCTGTGAAGAAACCTAATGTGAGGATTATAGGGTTACCCGTAAGGGAATAAGAAAACACTCAAGGGTTGGATAAGCTATTTGAAGATATAATACAGGAAAATTGTCCTGGCCTTGCTAAAAATTTTGATATAAAAGTTCAAGAAGCTCAGATGACACCTGGGAGATTCAATGGAAACATGAAGATGTCACAACATGCAGTGATCAGACTGACCAAAACATCAACCAAAAAGGCCCTTCTACAAACTGTAAGACGAAAGAAGCAAGTGACATAAAAGGAAAGCCAATCTGAATAATGCCAGCCTTTTCTACTGAAACTTTACAAGCAAGGAGAAACTAAGGCCACATACTCACTCCTCTGTACCAGAATAATGCCCACCCTAGAATCTAATTCTCTGAAAAACTAAGTTTTGTATATGAAGGAGAAACTAAGACATTCTCAAATAAACAAAGACTGAGGGAATTCACCAAGACAAGACCAGGCCTTCAAGAAGTACTGAAAACAGTGTTACCCATGGATTAGCACAATGAACAATCACAAATGTAAATCTACTCAAAAGCTAAAGATCAAAGCCAAGATACCACAATGACTCAGGAGAAAACAAAGAATCAAAGTTCAACCCAACATAATGAACAGAAATCTGCCCCACCTATCCGTTATCTCAATAAATATGAATGATTGAACTCTCCACTCAAGAGACATAGGCTGGATGAATGGATAAAAACTACAATGCAAATATCTGATGCCTTTAGGAAACACATCTAACTTGCAATAATGCAGTTAGACTTAAGGTAAAGAGGTAGAGAAAAATATTTCAACCAAATAGAAGCCAAAAGAAAGCTGGCATGGTAGTTCTCATTACGGATAACTTAGTTTTAAATCAACCAAAATAATAAAAGACAAAGAATGTTACTAAATAATGATGAAGGGTACAGTTCAACAAGAAGACATAACAATGCTAAATATATATGCACCCAACCACACCCAGATTCATAAGGCAAACTCTTCTTGATCTAAATAAATAGATAAACAACAACATCATAATAGTCAGAGACTTTAAACCACCCCACTGGCAGCACAGGACAGATCCTCCAAACAAAAATTCAAAAAAGAAATAATGGACTTAAGCGGAACTATAGAGCAAATGGGACTGACTGATATTTAAAGGACATTCTACCCATAATCACTGAATATTCGTTCTTCACATCAGCTAATGGGCCATTCTCTAAGATTGAACATATCCTAGGACACAAAGCATGTCTCAAACAATTAAAAAAAATAGAAATAATACCATGTAGCTTTTCAGATGACAATGGAATAAAAGTAGAAATCAACCCTAACAGGAGCTCTCATTTTTACATAAAGTCATGGAAACTAAACAACTTTCTACTGAATGATAACTTCATAAATGAGGAAATCAAGATTGAAATCAAAAGAATCTTTTAACTAAATGACAAAGGAGACACAAGTTATCAAAACCTGTGGGACATAACTAAAGCAGTCCTGAAAGGAAAGTTCATTTCCATGAATGCCTATATACAAAAGTTGAAAAGACCACAAATAGACAACCTAATGAATCATCTCAAAGAGCAGGAAA
>VSMD01073978.1:0-14842 GCA_008750895.1 Mirza zaza | reverse complement strand
GTAGAAAAGAGAATACAGCAGAAGTGGTTAGCAGAAATTATGTGCTTTATGCAAATTACTGTCCTTATACTTTTATTTAGGAGAGTGCCCTCAATTGTAGCCTCAATTAGCTAGAACAGTTGTTCCCCAAGTTGGCTGATTATCAGAAGCAGTGAGGGAGCTTTTAATATAGATCCGTGGGCCACAAGATCCTGGTGATCCTGATTCAGTAGAAAAAGCTCAAAAGCATTTTTCTCTTTTCACTCTGGAGTCATGTCTCCTGCTTTTTTTCTTCATTCTAATCCTGTTTGGAAAAATATTTTTAAATGCCATAGCCTGTTAATAGACATTTAAGCTTTACAAAATTATTTCTCAAGATTTTGGTTCCTTGTTTTATTTTTAGTCTCCCATTGTCATACTTTTATTGATTTTTTTCCCTCTTGTGAAATCTAGAAGATTTACACTAATGCTGTAATAAATCAATCTGACATTAGACTTAAACAAATCCCCCTAGTCATATGAAGATTAAATCTCCCCCCCCATTCAAATAGGATGATCAGAATAAAGTGAAATTAGGGTATAGATATGGTAGCCTGCAGTGCTGATTTTGGTCTGAAAGGACGTAAGAGACCAGTTGATGACTGCCTATGTCAGGCATATTCCCAAGGGAGGGTGTTAGACTAAGATGGAAGGTTTAGCAGTGATGCTGCTGAGGTCTAGTTGGAAAAAAACTGAACAGTTTGAAGAACTGAGCAGAAGATCATAGAAATTCTATTTATAAGCCCCAAGCTCTTATAACAGGCTTTTTCTCATGTCCTCTGATAATGCTATGATGCCTTCTATGTGCAAGGCTCCTAAGATGGTGTCACTATTTTAAAACATCACAATGAAAAATCAAAAGTAATTAGAACTTTCAGAGAATGACCTGAGCCCATATATTTAGAAAATATAGGTCCTAGTTCAGGCTACTTCTGTGCAGGGAGTCAAAGGAGCTGAGGACTAAAGAGGTTAAGACTGCAGAATGATTTAGGGGCTTTAGACTGGGCCCAGTCACTGAAGCTGGGTGGGCCCAGGCTGGTAGTTTATGGAGGCTGCTTCCCCAAGAGGTGGAAATGTGGCTTGCACATTCAGCAAGTACTGGGCCTGGACTGAACTGACCCCTGAGAAACACTGTAGTTATGGTCTTCATCTTCCCTAGTTAGTCCTCACCATGTGTATCTATTCCACAGGCTTCTGCCTGGGTACCTGGTCTCAGTTTTCTTCATAGCAAATCCATGCTGGGATTTGAATCAGGCCTCAACCTGTAGCCTGGTTTATTGGAAGCCCTGGTTTATTGGAAGTTTAATTCCTCACAGTCTCTGCTTCTGATTCTCCTTACAAAGCTGAAAATGGCACTCTACTTTAGGACACATATGCCAAGAACTGGCCTTATCTAAGAAGTCCTGCTTCCCATTTCCCATGTTGCATTCTCAAATTAAAGCTCTTTGGTTAGCAAACTGTCTACTCTGCTCTTGCCTGGGATCCTTGGGATTCACGTCGACAGCTCCTATAGGTAGGGAAGGGGAAAGTCTACCCATGTTTTCTTCAGCCCCTCTTGTCACTTTCAGCTGCTGCTCCTTTCCAGGGAGGCACACTGAGCTTGCAGAGCAACAGTTATGGCATGGACCTGGAGCAGAAGGGTGGGCTACGGTCCAATTCTTTCAAGCTAAATTTGAATCCTATCATGTGTTAGGAGTTACGCTATATAACAAATTGCCCCTGCCCTTAAGAAGTTGTCAATCTAGTTGTAGATAGACAGTTTCAACATAATATAATGAGCAATAAAATAATTATGTGTACAGACCGATGAGGAAGTGTGACTTGGCCCAAATTAAGGTTTTGTGAGATTTTGTGGAAGACTTCCTGGAGCAGATGATGTTCAAATGATTCTTGAGAGATGATTCCCCAGCAGAGATAGGAAAGATATTCGGGGGGGGGGAACAGATTGGACAAAAATACAGGGTATGAAACAGAATATTCCAGAAACTATAGTCTGGTATTTGCAGAAGCATAAAGGGTAGAGTGGGAAGTAGAGAAGCATGAAGCTGGAGAGGAAAAGGCCTGGCCCTGAATGGCATTGTATGCCTTATTAAGGAACTTGAATTTGATTTTGTATTTGCTAAGAAGCAATGAAAGATTTTAAATTACAAAGGGATGTGATCATATTTACACTTTACATAGAACAACAGTTGAAAGGTGGCAGGTAGATCTATATCAGAAAGCAAAAATAAAGTATCTAGAGTGAACAGGACAACCAGTTAGAGGGCTATTGTAAGAATTCAAGAGAGAAACGGTAAGAACCCAGAAGAAAAAATTGACAGAGCTGTCAAGGGTGAGGGAGAAGGATTCTAAGAAACTCTACTGAGTTTCTGATTTGGATGTCTGAATGAAAGTGCCACTAATTAAGATGAGGAGTAACATATTCAAGGGAAAATGATTGAGTTCAGTTAGTTGAGTGCCTGTGGGACATCTCAGAGAGCTGTCTGGATCTGGGTACCAGGGATATAGAGGCTATAGATAAAAAGTTGGAAGTCACATCAACAAAAAGATGGTTTAAAACTATATGAATGTATTTTAAAAGTGGGTGGCTACACTAAGGAAAGAGCATGGGGTAGTTCTTATTTAAAATTAGCTAGAGATCAATAAGCAATTGTCAGAGAGGTGCCTCAAGAACCAGGAGGGAATAATGTCATGGATGCCAAGTTTTAATGGAAAGTGAGTAATTCAGCAAAAACAAAGTTTGATTCTTTGAAGAGACTAGTAAAAAACTTCCTAGAAGACTGGTAAGAAAAATAGGGAGAAGGTACAAATAGACAAGGGAGGAAATGGGGAAAAATGAGTGTGGATCCAGAAGTGATTGAAAAGATAAGATAATTTAATAAATAACTTTATGCCAATAAAATTTAAAATCTAGATAAAATGGGGAAAGTTCTAGAAAATATGAGTGAATGAAGAAGAAATAGAAAACTCTTAATAGTTCTGTGGATATTCAGTAGAATATTTAGTTTTAAATATTTCATTAAAGAAAACATCAGGCCCAAATGATTTTATAATCAAGTTCAAACTTTCAAGGACCAGATAACTCCAGTACTATATAATATCTATATATTATACACAGACAGTAAAATCAGCCAAGGACAGTAAAGAGCAAATGACATACCAATCTCACATTTAATTTTAAGTGTAACATTTCTAACAAAAATTAGAAACAGAATCTAGCAGTATATAAAAATCATTATGCATTTTAACCAAGCTGGATTTAATACAAGAATGCAAGGGTGATTTAATGTTAGAAATCTATTAATATAATCCATCACGTTGCCAGATGAAAGGAGAAAAACCATATGATTGTCTCAGATGAAAAAAAGTATTTGGTAAAATTCAACCACTGTCTGTGACGAATAATCTTAATATGCTAGGAATGGGAGGGAACATCCTTAACCTGATAAATAATATCAATCAAAAACTTAGAGCAAATGTCATTTTTATGGTGAAACATTAAAAGGATTCCCTTAAAATCAGGAGGAGAAGGATGTCCATTATCACTGCTGCTGTTCAACATTGTAATAGAGATGCCATTGGTTACAGGTAAACAAGAAAAGAAAGAAATAGGATACAAATTAGAAAGGGAGAAGCAAACCTGATATTTTTTCAATGGTATGATTGTCTAGATATAAAACCTAAATGGATCTGCAAACTATAGGAAAAGATAAGAGAGTGTACAGTTGGCTAAATATATGACCCAGCAACAAATAGAAAATATAACTTTAAAAACAATTCCACTAAAATAGCAAGTAGAAGATGTCTAAGAATTAATCTAAGAATATGTGCATAAGTCTTGTTTATAGAAAATGATAAAATGTTAAAGGACATTAAAGCAGTTTAAATAATGGAGTAATATACTCAGTATATCTTGAATACCTTAGGTATCTTAAAGATGTATTGTCTTCAATTCAACCCATAGATTCAATGCAACTTCATGGATTTATCTGATAAAATGAATCTAAAGTTTTTAAGGAAGAACAAAAAGTATAAGAACGGCCAAAATTCTTCTGATAAAGAAAAAGTAAGAAGTATTTGCCCCTGCAAGTATGGTATCAAAATTTGTTATAAAGCTATAGAAGTTAGCAGTTTGTTACTGGTACAGGTGTAGATAGACCAAAGGAACTGAATAGAGAGCACATAAACAAAGCCGTATATACATATATAAACTTGGCATGTGTCAGAAATGGCACGAAAGATCCTAATAAAAGAATCAGCTAAAGATAAAGCAGCATTTTACAGAAGTGGAAACATAAGTAGCTCATAAATATATGAAGAACTGCTATGTTATCAGTAACCAAGGTGATGAAAACCAAGACTCTAATACCGAATAGATTGACAGAAATTAGGAAGTCTGGCAAAAAAAGAAAGGCACACAGATTGGAAAGGAAGAAGTAAAACTCTATTTGCAAATCACAACATTTTATATACAGAAAAATTCTAAGGAATCATATCCCAAAAAAACCACCCCAAAAAACTATTTGAAAAATAAGAGTTTACCAAGGTTACAGGACACAAGACCAATCTACAAAAATCGATTGTGTTTCCATACACTTTCTGAAAATGAAATTAAGAAAATTCATTTAAAATAGCATAAAAATAGTTAAATACTTAGGAATAAAATTTAAAAAAAGAGGTACAAATCATGTACATTGAAAACTACAAAACATCACTGAAAAAATTAAAGAAGAAAGGAAAGACATCCATATTCACAGATCAGAAGATTTATTGTTAAGATGGCAGTATTACCTAAATTGGTCTACAGATTCAACATAATCTCTACCAAAATTCCAGCAGCCTTTTTTGTATAAATCAACAAGTTAATTCTAAAACGTATATGGAAATTCAACAAATAGTGCTGAGAGAACTGGATATCTACATGCAAAAGAATGACGTTAAACATTTGCCTCACAATGTGCACAAAAATGAACTCAAAATGAATCACAGACCTAAATGTAAGTGGTAAAACTATATGAAACTCTTAGAAAAAAATAGTAGAGAAAAATTCTTTAAAACTCTTAGAAAATATACAAGTAAATTTTCATGACATTTTATGATTAGGCAAAGGATTCTTATATATGACACCAGAAGCATAAATAACAAAAGAAAAAAATAGATAAGTTGGATTTCATCAAAATGAAAAACTTTTGTGGTTTAAAGGACATTATCAAGAAAATGAAAGAACAATCCACAGAACAGAAGAAGATAATTGTAAATCATATGTCTAGTAAGTAAGAGTCTAATATCTATACTATATAAAGGACTCTTAAAACTCAATAATGTAAAGATAACCCAATTTTTAAAAATGGGCAAAGGGGTCCGGGCGCGGTGGCTCATGCCTGTAATCCTAGCACTCTGGGAGGCCGAGGCGGGCGGATCGCTCGAGGTCAGGAGTTCGAAACCAGCCTGAGAAAGAGCGAGACCCCGTCTCTACTATAAATAGAAAGAAATTAATTGGCCAACTAATACACATAGAAAAAATTAGCTAGGCATGGTGGCGCGTGCCTGTAGTCCCAGCTACTCGAGAGGCTGAGGCAGGAGGATCGCTTGAGCCCAGGAGTTTGAGGTTGCTGTGAGCTAGGCTGACGCCAGGGAACTCACTCTAGCCTGGGCAACAAAGTGAGACTCTGTCTCAAAAAAAAAAAAAAAAAAGGGCAAAGGATTTGAATATATATTTCTCAGAGAAGATATACAAATGGCCAACAAGCATATGAAAAGATGCTCAACATAGTCATTAAGGAATTGCAAATCAAAACAACAGTGAGATACCAACTCATACCCGCTAGACTGGTTATAATCAACAAGACAGACAATAACTAGTTTTGACAAGGATGCAAGAAATTAGAACTTTTATAACTTGCTGGTGGGATTGTAAAATGGTGCAGTTATTTTGAAAAATAGTTTGGCAGTTCCTCAAAAAGTTAAACATAGTTACCATATGACCCAGCAATTTCACTCCTAAGTATATGCCCATCAGAATGGAAAGAATATTTCCCAAAGACACTTGTACAAGAATGTTTACACCAGCATTATTCACAGTAGTCAAAAAGTGGAAGCAACCCAAATGTTCATCAACTGATGAATAGATAAACAAAATGTGGTATATCCATACAATGGATTTGACAATGAAAAGGACTAACGTACTGATACAAGTTACAACATAGAACAGCCATAGAAGAGCCTAAGTGAAGGATTCAATCATAAAAGGTCACATGTTATATGTAAAATTCCATTTATAGAAATGTCTAGAATGGGAAAATACATAGAGAGAGAAAGTAGATTAGTGGTTGGTGGTGGCTTGAGGGAGGGGAGAATGGGAAGTGACTGCTAATGGGTATAGGTTTTTTGGTTTTGGGCAGGAAGGTTTATTAGGTTATTAAGTATAAAATGTCCAATTTCCTTAAGTACTAAGTCTGACAGTTGTTATCTCTGACATTTCACTTTGACACTTCTTGTTTTATTTTTATTGTGAAGGTAGAAGTCTTTCAAATGCATGTTTTGGGTTCTGATTATCTTTCAAAAAATTTTAGAGCAATTTTTGTGAAACCATAAATCAAAAATTCATGTTATTTTTGAATATGAGTTCTGTCGTGGAACCAAGGCAGTACAGACAACTCAAAATATCAATGAAGTGCTTGGGAAGGATGTGGCTACTAAAAGCATGTATGTCAATGGTTTGAGAGGTCTGTTCTGGAGATTTTAATCTTGAAAATGTGACCAAAGTGGATAATAATGAGCTGAAAGCTGTAGTGGAAGGGAATCCATCTCAACCTACACGTGAATTAGCAGTAAGGTTTGACATTACTATTTCAACAGTATTGGACCATTTGAAATAAAATGGCAAGGTAAGGAAGCTGGATAGATGGGTTCTACATGAATTAAGCATCAGAAGAGAAATCATCTCGAAGTTTGCCTTTCTTTGCTGTCAAGACATAAAGGCTACCATTTCTACATTGTATTGTTATGTTTAATGAAAAATGGATTCTTTTTGACAATCACAAGCATTCGGCACAATGGTTGGATAAAGATGATGTGCCGAAACAAAGTCTAAAACCGAATCTTCATCCTAAAAAGCTAATAGTGTCTGTTTGGTGGTCCAGTGCTGATATTATCCAATACAGGATAATAAAACCTGGTCGACTTATAAATTATTTATAAATTATTTTTATAATTTATAAATTATTTATAAATAATTTTATAAATTTATAAATTTATATTATAAATTTATAAATTATTTTATAAAACCTGGTCGATTGGTTACAGCAGATGTCTACTGCAACCAGTTAGACAAAATGATGAGGATGCTTTGTTGATTAAGCAGCCGAGATAGGTCAATAGAGACAGGCTAATCCTCTTGCAAAGCAACCTTGATGACATGTCCCACAAACAATGTTCTCAAACTACAGATGCTGGACTTGAAGCTCTCCGTCATCCACTGTATTCACCAGACCTTGCACCAACTAACTACCAGTTCTTCCAGTCTTTTGACCATTTCTTGCAAGGAAAAATATTCAATTCTCAACAAGTTGGGGAAAACACCTTTCATGACTTCAACGCCACTTGCGATTTCAATACCATTTGCTCTCCATGACTGCTGCCATGGATCTAGCCATTAATCTGTGCACATGACCCGAAACTCACAGCTTTTTAGTAATTAACATTTTATAATGTTCAAATGCTATAAACTGGATTGCACCATGGGAAAGATCACCACATCATCACTGCACTGTTTCCTTTATATAATCCAAGGTATCCTTCCTTTTGGTGAACAGCACGCAATGCAGAAAATACTCCTAAATGCTTATAATGATGATTGTGAGTGTGTAATAAAATCTTTACTTGATCCAATGAGGCAAGTGTTGTTTTGGCACAGCATCTGGCAAGGTTTTTATTTAAGATAATGAAAATGTTCTAGAATTTGATAGTGGTGATAGATGTACAGCTTTATGAATATACTAGAAACCACTGAATTGTGTAGTTTAAAACTGTGAATTTCATATGTGGATTATATTTTACTAAAGCTGTAATTAAAAATATAAAGTCTGACAATGCTAAGTATGGTTGAAGGAGTAGAACAAAAACAATTCTTATATACTGTGGTGAGACTATTAAATGTTGCTCTGGAAAACAATTAGGCATTATCCTGTAAAGCTGACCATTTGATTTATGAACCATCAATTCAGTGCCTTAACATATGCTCAAGAAACTCACAAATATGCACCAGAAGGCATGTACAGGAATGTTTATAGCAGCATGGCTCATGGAGAGAAAAACTTGATGAGTCCAAGTGCCCATTTACAAAAGAATTAATCATTTTTATCCGCTCACACACAATTGGGTGTTCTAAAGCAGTGAAAGTAAAGGAAATAGAGCTTGAAAGTAAACATGAATGAATCTTTAAAATAATGTGTGAAAAACAGCAAGTTGTAGGAAACTACATAGAGCATGATTATATTTGTAAAACAGTTCAAAATTAGTAAAATAGTATGTTAGAAATACCTACCCATGTCTTAATTTTTTAAGCAAGACAATAAATAAAATTCAAGATAGTGATTAATTCTTAGGAAGGGTCAGGAGATTGAGCTGGGATTGGGAGGAAGCATACAGGTAAATGGACTGGTGTTTGTAATGCTAGATATTAAGTTGTCTGGTTAGTTCAGGAGGGCTCTTTGTCATGTTTCACAAACATTCAAAATGTTCTGTTCATTTGTATGTATTAATTATTACGTACTTTAAACATTTCCAAGTAAAAATGATTAGCATTGTCAAAAGCAGCAGAGCAGTCTTGGGGACATGTCAGGAAGAAAATTACTTCCCGAGTAAAGAAGCTGAGGCAAGTAATTCTTTTGGGCTCAGAGTGGAAGGATGAACAAGAAAGAGTAACTAGAATTGACTGTAAAAGACTAATCTTGGTAGCTGACTTTTCTAACTGCCTGACCGTGCAGTTCTGTAAGTTAAATTGTAAAGCAATTGTAAAGTAACTTCTATCCACTTTAGATCATGCAAAAATGCACCCATGCTTTAGACCTAACATGACTCAGCTACTTCCCCTCCAAGATCTCAGTCTATCAAATTCTCCTTTTGATCACTCTTGCCTAACCTTTTTTGCTGTTTCCTCACACATAAAGAGCCTGGTCTTTGTCTTTATTCCAGTGCTGACTCACTACTCTCTGATCTGTTGCCATCTTGAACTTCTACCATTTCTGCACTGCTAAACCTCAGTCCCATTTAGTCTTTATTGTCCACTTTATCTGCACATTATAAAATAATGCCCAGGAAAGTTAAATGATTTGCCCATGGTCACACCACCCAGGTTGGTTTAACTTCAAAGCCTGTGCTTTTAACCACCATGCTCTATTGCTTACCACCTGGCAACATTTGTTGGAGTAGTCAATCAAAGCAATTTGAGTTAATGAGAAAGATGATTAGAGTAGATCTGAGGATCTGAGTGATAGGAAATTCAGCCACACAGCAACAAAACCAACTGGACATCTTATTTTGTAGACTAAATGGGGGATAGGGCATGTTCTTCATGGGCATCATACTCATTGCTTTCAAATGTTTTGAATATTATTTTTAAATGAAATGGTATAGTAATTCAGACTCAATATAGATGATCCTGGAAAACTAGGTAAACTCTAGGTTATTTTAAATTAGGAATAGCTAATGACTAAATTAGGAACAGCTAATTCAAGAATGTCCTCTCAGCACCTATTCCAAACTCCAAATAATCCAGTATAGGAAATAGAGCTTTTATTAAATATTGCGATCACTGTTTCATATTGAACTGCCTATATATCTAATGTAGCAGCTTCTTGTAAATGTATTATTTCACAAATTTTCTAATTAGTATGAATTACATTCTTTTTTCTTATACAAATGAGCCAAAAAGTAGAAAATTTTCCAAAACATTAAATAAAGTATTAATGGAATTTACGAGTATGCCAAATTGGGGCTTCTAACTCCTTGATTCAAAGCTTATAATTAAAATAATTTATTACTTGACCAAATAATGTCATTTGATCATTGAACATTATCACCATTTTTTGATCTCTGAAGTCTAAATTTGTGGTAGATCTTGTATCAGCTTCCTAAAAGTACTATGCCACAGAATATGCCACTCATATGTAAATTAGATTAAATATATTTAAAGTGTATATTTTATGCATGTTAAAATTTGTTAAATATAGTAGTCATTTTACTTTGACATTTGTCAAATCATACATTAGATTTTGGTATAAAACATAAGTGTCACAGACTTATAAAAATATTACAGAAGGTAGAGATTCTGAAAAAAATTAATTGACCCCATTTACATTGGGTCTTTGATGATAAATTCTTTTTTGCACATCAGAGAATGGTTGCTTCTTCCCTAGAGCAAAGTAAAGTTTTTTTTTCTCCCTCATTCTCTCAAAGTTTGTATTTCTGCCCAAGTAATAAATGAGTTTCAGTTTCTGTGGCCTTTGCTTCAGAGAGCTTCTCTGAGGGTGAGCTTTGAAATATGATTAGATCTTAATTCTTTAACTATTTCCATAAGCTTGTTTCACAGTTTGCTTTCTTATTCAGTGAGTGGGGTGGGGAAATACATGTAAATCTTATGTGATCATTTATGGGTGTTAGCCATGTAAATATATGTTGCAATGGTAAGAAAATTAGTCCTTCTGAATTACAGTGAGGGAAGAAAATCAACTCTCCCATGTTATTCTTTACGTTAACTGCCATTTAATATGTATTATTTTAGTCCACAATATTGACCAGAGTATTAACTCTGTGTGGACAGAGAATGTATCCAGTACTAATCAGCATATTCAGAAATAGGGCAAAATTCAGGACTATACGGGCACTTTTTCTTAGAATGGATTCATCAGTATTTACTGATTATCACTCAGCAAATAGTGATATTGATAATGATATATCACAACCCTCTTCAGAAACCATTAATATCTAGTTTCTTCCTTCTTCAATAAAGTTTGAGGCTTTTCTGTTGGATTCTTACAAAATGAACAGGCAGGGACAAAAACCAGAACAGTTGGAGTTCCTAATTATTAGCCTCTGGTTTTGGGTAAAGCAACTATCTAAAATGATTCAATCAATTTCTAGAAATAAATTAAAACTGAAGAGTCATTAAATGTGGAACAGTGACATTTGCAGATGTTTTTGCTATTTAGATTAGTTTGCCATTTTCTCAATTTGGGATTTATATGTAATGATGGGAAAGAATTAATTAAAGTACCCTTTCTTGTAATGATTGTATCAAACTAAGAATTTATCCTTGACTCAAAGATTCAAAGGTCTTAGGATGCAACATGAGAAACTATATATTTTTCATATCTATGTCCTCACCTGACACATAGTAGGTATTCAACAAATGTTCCCTTACTTCCTGCCACTCTCCTGTCCCAATTACTTTTTTCAGGAATGAGCTTTGAAATTAGAAATGTGATCATCAGAAGTCTTGTAAATGGCAATCTGCCTGCTAATCCTCAATTAATTAGTTGATCTTGGAGAATATCATAAACAAATTAGCATGATTGAGTCGAGGATGGATTAACCTTTTTTCAACATTCAGTTCAATAAACATTAAGTGCCTAATGAATGCAAAGCACTATGAATATTTCATTAAATGTACAACAGATAGAAAATTTATTCTGATAATTTTTAACCCATTTTGAAAGTTAAAGAAAATGGAAGTGAAAGTAAAGATAGTTCCTTGACACTATTTAACATTCCATTTGAGCAAGTATAAATGGCAAGGTACAATTATACATAACTTAGCTTTTGTGTTTTAAACTAAGTAAAATTTTATTGTTTAGTCCAATGTTTGGGAAAAGTTATTATATCTGCAATGTGAGAAAGGTAATATTTTATTTGAATTGATATTAAATTATCTTTAAAAAGTTATTTTTGTCTAATATTTGAATTATGTCCACATGTCCTAAGATATTCATGGTATATAAAACAAATTATATTTACCAAGATAAAAAATAGTTTAGATGCCCTCTTTCATAAGCATTTATGCCCAATTTCCATTTTACCCCAAATTCTCTTTCATCTTCTCATAGATATAGTAAAGTATGGTAAGTCATATTTTATATATATTCATAAACCTTTCCACTTCTACCTCTCCCCTTTACCTTACCTTTAATATGCTAAATGGAAATGAAGAAATAGAAAGCTATCTTTTTCTCCAAAAGCTATAAAAAATATCTTACCAATTCAGCCCATAAATACTTCTTTTTCATTGATTCACTAAATAATTTCCAAGCCAATACTAAAGGCAAAGCAGTGATGCCAAAGCCATGAGCTCTGTTCATAACCTATTAGGGAAGATAAGACACATTTTTGAAAGACTGTAGAATACTCATACGTATTACCAAGACTCTAAATACTGAAGGACAAAAAATAAATCACTTCTAAGGGATATGAGCAAAGAAAACAATGTTAGCATTTGAACTGGTTATGGTACATTGGTAGGATTAGAGAAAAACATTATGGCAGAGGGACAGAAACTGCAAAGCAAAAAGTAGTCTGGAAAATTCCATTAATGCGTATTAGAAAATGTTTATTCATTCAACAGTTATTGGTTGCGTTCTGTGTTGGCCTTGGAATATATCTGTGAACAGAATAGACAAAGACTCCTGTCTTTGAGGAATTTATGTCCTAGCAGGGTAAAGGCAGTGTTTGAGGATTTTTTGAAGCAGAAAAGAGATGTGGGTTCCACATCACTGATGGCCTTGAGTACCAGGCCAGGGAGTGTGGACTTGGTAAGCAAGATTCTTCAGCAGGACAGTTACCCACAGTGGTCCAGGGAAGAGTAGAGATTGGCTAAATATGGAGGCAGGGAGATGAGTCCGGAGAATATTGTAGACATCAGATTGAGAAAGAAATGAATTACGTAAAGCAGTGGAAATATTATGGACCAATAAACTAAAGAAAGTAATGGTTTTAAACCCATGAGAGAGGCAGAATTGTGGTTCTAGTGTGCCATAGGGACAACGCCACTCAAACTTCTTTGAGTCATATAGTCCTTTGAAAATATGTTGAAATATTTGGATTCTATTCCAGAAACAGTGCAGTATATCTAAACTTTGTATAAAATTATTTTGGGGGTGGGGGTAGTTTCCTGGACTCTTAAAGGCTATCCATGGCTCCAGATTAAGAATCTTCATGAAAGGGAGGAAAACTTCAACCACCAAACACTTATTGAGCATCTACTATTTAAAAGGCACTTGACACTGACCTTGGTGTGGGGGTGGGGGGCTGTAGGGATGATAAGTGACTATAGCATGGGGCCTGCCCTCTGAGTATGTAGAACTGTAGACATGGTGAATTTTAATGTTGTTAGGGTGACAACTTTGATGGAAGTGGCCAGTGGGCAGATGGATACTTAGGACAGGGAGTCGGGAAATATGGCCTGTAAATAGAGGTGTATTTGTTAGGATTAGAATCACAGTGAGTCACATGGAAAACCCCCAAAATAGTGGCTTAAACAAGATAGTTTATTTCTCTCACACATAAAATATGAGCTTGGCCATCCAGGTCATTATCTAGCTTGCCACTGTGCCATTACACTGGTGTGGCACTCATCTTTGTGGTCCAAGGTAGCATCAAAGGTCTAGGCATTGGATGAGGGATGGGAAGTGGACAAAGAAGAATTAAAGTTCACATACATACTGCCTCTAAAGGAAGTTCCCAGAAGCTGCCACACAACACCTCCACTTGTGTGTCACCTACATGTGCAGGACTTGGTCGCATGGCCCACTCATCTGCAAAGGAGGCTGAAAAATGTAATCTTTATACTGCACAGCAGGTGCCCAACCAAAAATTTTATTCCAGTGGAAGAAGGGGAGAATAGGTATTATGGAAACAACTAGCATATTCATTCTCACAAATAAAGAAATACAAATTAAAGTAAGAAACTATTCTTCTCACATTGGCAAAGATTGTGTTAAAATAATTCTTACAAGTACATAGTGTAATAGGCACCTCAGCCAATTATGTGTCTGAAATTTATCTTAAAAATATAATCAGTGGTGTAATGAAACATTTTTGTATACAGTTATATACCACAGTTTTATTGATAATGATAAAGTATTGGAAATAATCTAAATATCCAGAAATAGAGGAATGGTTCAATAAGTCATGGTATATCTTGTCAGTATCTCAAATAAAAGAAGAGAAGGCCAAATTCATTGCTTACTATAATAAAAGGCAACTGTGCTAGTCAGGCACAATCTTTCTGAGCAGAGCACACTGTCGATCTCCTGTAGGTCTTTGCGGTGGAGTGCAGGTGGGGAGGGGGAGAACTTACAAAGGCATGGCTTGGCATCATCAAGCAGAAGCGTGGTGACCTATGTGGGACTGTTGCTGATTGATTGGCCCTCAGAGGTTTGTTGGTTGGAGTGAGTCCATCTCTGATTAGCTGCCTTTCAGAAGTGAGGAGCTCACACCTCCTGGTTGACTGCAAAAGTGTGTTCACCAAAGTGAGTTGTCATTGATTAATTGAACAGGTTTAAAAACAGTTCTACTTGTTACTGTGACTACATAGCAATCAGTCTTTGCCTGAATTTGTGAGAACATTTTGTAAATTCTTAAGCCATATGATGAAATACTAAGCTTTTGAAAATTAGGTTTTGAAATAATTTTATTTATATGGGAAAATGTTGATGATATAATGTAGAGTGGGGGAAACTGATAAAAATGCTTTTGCTTTCCTGCCCATCTCTCCTCTTAGCCCACTTGTTCCTCCTGTGCAGGCAGCACTGATCTGAGAGGGCACGTT
>VSMD01073975.1:0-71469 GCA_008750895.1 Mirza zaza | reverse complement strand
CCCCTAGGCGCTGCGCCTCCACACCCAGGGAGCCTCCGCCGAGGGCCGCCCGCCGCCGGCCTCGCTCCCCTAGGCGCTGCGCCTCCACACCCAGGGAGCCTCCGGCCGAGGGCCGCCCGCCGCCGGCCTTGCTCCCCTAGGCGCTGCGCCTCCACACCCAGGGAGCCTCCGCCGAGGGCCGCCCGCCGCCGGCCTTGCTCCCCTTGGCGCTGCGCCTCCACACCCAGGGAGCCTCCGGCCGAGGGCCGCCCGCCGCCGCGCCTGGGCGGCCAGGGCACTGGGTCTGGAAGCGCCAGCACCGTGAAGGCCGGCGTGCTCCCTGGGCCCAAATTAGAGAAGGGCAGAGAAACAAAACAGTCCAAAATACCATTCTTCTCATGGGGAATATTTACTGAATAGTTTATATATACTGAATGAATCTTATGTAAGAGTCAACATGTTCGAAGCACTAAAAATAGGTCTAGATACATTTTGGCGAATAAGCTATTAATGTTTTGAACCCTCCCAAGGACAGAGTAGACACATGAGCGAAGGTGAGTGGCCACTCTTATCTGTACGCCACCCCACCCCAACCTGGCTCATGTGTGGTGCACTGGAGGGGAAAGGCCACAGACACAGGAAGGACAGGCCCCACCAGCAGAGCAGAAAAGTCCCCAGGCTTCCAGGAGGCCAGAGCACGAGGGGAGCAACGTCCAGGGAACGGTGACTTGGAAGGTGATGGAGTATGGCGAGGCAAGGGACTGAGGCCACGGCTCCTGCTGCCTGCTTTGGAAGCGTGACCTTGGCGGTTGCTTCTCAGCACCTGGGCCAGCCTGGCACCGGTGGGCGGGAGGAGGTAGGGGTCGCACTCACGACTCTGTCTCGTGCTCCCAACGGCTCAGTCTCACGCCCCAGCGTGGGCCAGCACGGTGAATGGGTTAAGAAGAGCCGCAAAGGAGGCCTTGGGCAGGAATTCCCTGTGTGAGGCTCACGGAGGGGCATGGGCAGCCGCCTTTCAGTTCATAAACACCAGTCAGTCACGAAAACCATCCAGCCCCCAAAGCAGGGGGGTTTTTTTTAGAAACCCAAACACTTCTTGTAAGTGAACCAAAGTTTACAAATTTTTTCCTAATAAATCAGTTGAATCATACTCCTTTTTGTAAAACTACTGAACCAGAAACAAATCTAAAATGTCTCCAAAATTGCCTCAAGACCACATTGATAGTTCATTCGACTGCAAAGCCTACGACAAGTCTCCTCTCATTCTTATTTCCCGCAGTTAACAACTAAGGAACCCTAAACCAGGCGTGAGACCTGGGGCTCCCAACCCCACCAGGGCCAGGCTGGGGAAGCTGGGGTCGCATCTCAGTACCCAGGGCTGCACCTGCTCCCCTGGGACAGGAAAGGGCACACAGCTATCTGCAAGGCTCCAGCGGGCGACCTTCCAGGACCTTATCACTCTGTTTTTCCAAAGAAGATTAGACTAGGTCCTGAGTCTCAGAACATTCCCAGGGGCTGTGGGAAAGGGGACTGTGGTCAAGAAGGTCTGGAGGCAACACAGGGCTCTGTCCTGCAGGACTTCTCTGAGCCTTTAAGCTGCTAGTGAGCATCTCCATGGTCCTCTGGAAGGGTTGGGCTGCTGCATTCTTGTACTCATGTGCCTCAGAGAGCCCTGGTTCATCCCTCCAGCCCCTGCAGCAAGTCCTGGGTCAGGGATTTTCTGTGTGAAATTCCACCCTGATCTGTGCCAAACTGCTGGTCCCAAATTAACCTAAGATATAAAACCTAACCATTTAAGACCCACAGATAGGAAAGCAGGATATGGAGTTGGTCTTCTGGGACAGAGGGTTCTTCTGATGTCCCCAAACAGTGGCACAGAGGAGGAAGGCTGCCTGCTCTTCTGACCCCATCAGCTCAGCCCCAGAGCTGAGCGCCTCCCAGACAGGGCTCTCGGGGTGTGCCCGGCACTTCACAGTGCCGAGCAGACCCAGCCCTCAAGATGGGCTGTCGACAGGAAGAGGTGCATGCCCACACATTGTGGCAGCTGGTGGAAGCCAGACCCAGAAGACCCTGTTTAGAATCTGGGAAGACAGGGACCCTCGCCTTCCATCCAGGCAGGGCAGCTACTTGTCATGACTGTCTCAACCATCACTTTTGTCCCAGGATGCTGCCTGAGGCCCCTCCCTGGACATCTCTGTCTTTGGGTGTGCCGAAGTTTCCTGCCCCGTCCCTCTCCTCAGTCTCCCCAGAGGCTTTCTCTAGCCATCTTCAAGACTCATTTCGTTCCTGCCCTTGAACCCTCCAGCCGCAGAGTTCCAAGGACACTATTTAGCACTTAACTGTACATCCCCTCATCTTGCTCTTGTTCTTCAAAGCAAAGCGAACTTCGCTTCCCAGACCAGCCTGCCAGTGCCCCACGGAAAGGTGCTCTCCTTATACGCAATGCCACCAAGCGCAGAGCTGGGCAAACGGCAAGCACTATTAATTCATTCTGCATGACAACCAGGACCTCGCAGTCTTCCCAATAATGGCTTTTATTCTTAACAAATATGTCTTGACTATGACATGCATTATCTTACTCCTACTCTCCCCAGAAAAGTTTTTGATTCAGTTGCAAGTTCAAAACCAATTAACCCCCTCCAGCCTCTAGATATGCCTCTTACTTAAGGGCCAGAATTTTCTACTTCATATTCTTTAATCTTATAAATTGCTCTTATAGTCTGCAGCTTTTGTTAGAGTTACAAAGTGATGAAGCTGACAATGATGATGTGACAGCTGGCACGCCGAGTGTCTGCGGTGAGCCAAACACTCACCTGCATTAACTCGTCTAACCTTGGAACGCTCTCACACATCAGTGCACGTCGTCGAGGCTCCCGCTTCAGAAACGATGACATGGAGGCTCAGAGACGCTGAGCACCTCGTCTGGGACCCACAGCACAAGGGGTCTATTGAGTGGGCCCTAGAGCCACCAGATGCCCAAGATGAAAGATGTAAAATCTTCTTGTCTGGAAAATGATTGAGTCTTCCCCTCCCAGTGGCTTCTGAGTCTGGCTGATAATCAGAATTACCTTCCAGGAAGCTTTAATAATAATGATGACTATAATAAAGAGTCCTCATTCCTACCCCAGAGATTCTGTTTCAGCACATCTGGGAGGTGCTTAGGAACCAGTATTTTCTCAAAGATCACTGGGTGATTCTGATGATCGTTCAGCACTGAGAAGCACTGACCTCATGTGTGCCCTGTCCCTGACTCCTGAGTTAGGCCACACCACACCTCAGAGAGAGACCTCTGGCCACACTCACAGAACATCACCAAGAGGGAACAGCACAGCTGGTCGGCATGCCACCCCCAGTCCTTCCCTCTGCATACCCTGGAAATGTATTTAATTTAGCCCAGAGGGCCTCGACCCTGCCTACAGGTCAGAATCACTTGGAGAACTTAAAAAAGAACAAACCCTCTGATGTCCACGGAGGGCGGCAGAGCAGAGGAAGAGGTAGGGCCCCCCCACCCCACATCATTATTTTTAAAGTCTCCCTGGTGATTCTAATGTGTAGCTCATAAAATTGTCTTTTTTAGGATGAAACACTCTGGCCATTCAACTTGGCCTTTGAAAGCTCCTTTCTCACATAAACAAAGTGACCAAGGACTCTCCTTAGCAGCTCCAGCTAATTTTAAAACTAATAACAGTAAAATGTTTTAATGCCCTCACTAGCTCAGTTCAGCCTCATTAGGAAGAGTAAATAAAACAGAGCACATTCCCACACACAAACTTAGGAAGTCCAGACCCTAGGAGATGGTAACCACGTTGGCGTCATTCTTTAAGCCAATGTCCAGCATGCCGTCCTGTGGGACTACAGTAGCCCGGCTCAGAGGTCGGGGCTGGGAGGGCTTTGGAGAGCCCTCCATGCACCCACTGTGGTCCCAAGAGGGGAACTGGCTGGCCTCAGGCCACACAAAGCAGCGGCAACCGGAACCCAATCGTCAGGACCCAAACCCAAGTCTGTGGCTGCATCGCATTGGGTCGACAGTGGTTGGTCTGAGAAGCTTCTAGACTCTCTATGGCCACTGAAGCCTCCGTGTGAATTTCAGGTGCTGCCACCTGAGAGATAAATGCATTTTAAAATCTAGTTTTGATTATAGGACAAGTGATTCCGTTCCTTGTAAAAGAAACTTGCAACCCTTGTGGAGTGATTGTCACATGGCGGGCAGGGTGCTGTGTCCTTTACGGGATTTCTCTCTTACCAAAGCATTCCAACAACCCAGTGTGCAGCCGGAAGTATTGCCCCTCTTCCTCAGTTGGGGAAACTGAGGCTTTGAGAAGTGAAGTCCCTGGACCAGGGTCATAACAGCATGTATGAGCATTTCAGCCAAACTGTCTGACTCCAAAGCCCTTGCCTGTAACACTGTGTAATGTGATCTCCTTTAGACACTGCTGGGCAAGGAGAGAAGCCTATTTTGGGAAGAACTGATGAAACGGAAAACCTCCTTCTGGCAGTTTTCTTTTCTTTCCTTCCTTCTTATTTGTGTGTGTGCTGGGTTTTTTGGTAAAGGCTGGACTGCTACAACACACCTAAACATATCCACCTGTTACATACAGATACAGATATATACGTTACAGATGTGTATATGCACAGGGTGTGGAGAAGCAACCGTGTATATAATACACATGTATCTTTATATTTAGACTACGCAGAGGAGAGGACCCAAGATTCTCACAAAGATGCAACCTGAATGACTTTAGTGTCACAGTATCACTCATAAAATTTACAAGTGCACCATGAGACTGAGCAATTATGGGGAAAATACACACCTGGGTGTCTGCAGTCTACAGAAATGACCCCTTAGCATCTCTCTCCGCTTTGTGTTTCCTCTTAGGAACCATCTTCTCCAACAACCCATTGTCTCTTGAGGAATTAAAATAACAGCCATAATAACAGCGCTAGTGAATCAAGCCCATGTGCTTGTGCACTAATGATAACTTTCTGATTCTGCCAATGGTTTTACATTTGTCAATCTCCTGGTGCAAGCAGGACTTCTCTCCTGAAGCCCAGACAGCATGCTTCTAAATGCCTTGGTAGATGCTGCTGTCCACAAGGCAGCCTGCGGCGTCCGCTCTGCCTGCTCTTTGCCGTCTCCAGAGAGAAGACTGGCAGCAATGTGGAGTCGGTGGACAGCGTGGCTCTCGGCTTGCCTACACGATTGGAATTGGTCTCGTTATTGAGCTGTTTGCTTTGCTGTCCTGTACCTGACATCTTTCCTCTTACAATGGCTATTTTCTCCCACAGGCTAACAGAGGGTAGCACCCCCAAGGCAGGAACAAGGCCAAATGGTGATGAAGACAAAGCTGGCTCTGCAAGCTGCTGTGGATTTATCTGATGGGTAATGAAGTGATTCAGATAAAGTGATGGGTAATGAAGTGATTCAGATAAAGGTGTTAGCCGGTTAAAGTTTTCTCCTTCCCTGGAGGACTGTGGAACAGAAGGAAAGTAAAGCTACAATGGTGGAAACTCTGGCAGTGGGGCATAGACAAGGAAGAGAAATTTCCACCCCACGCAGGTGGATGTTTCCCGTCATTAAACCACAGACCAACTGGGGAATCTGACACCATTCTGTGTCCCTTAGAGCCCAGGCTTGTCCTCCCCTCCCTCATTCCTGGGCACCATGGTGGAGAACTGGGTAGTCTGCCACCTGCTGTGGAAAGCCCAGGGCAGGAGGCTGGGTGCAGAGAACCAGTGGAGGAGGAGGTGGTGGGCAGTGGCGGGCCAGGTGAAGGCATGCTGAAAGCAGCTCCAAATATTTCTTTGGGTTGACCTTGAAAAGCTGGGCCTACACCCCTTTTGACCCCAGTAATTCTCCCAGCCTCCAGCCTGTCTCAGGGCAGTGTCACAACTCATCTTGGACTCCCTGAGGAGGATGACAAGCCAAAAGCCAATGTCAAGGTGAAGTTTTCCCTAAATATCAAATATCTTTGTTACCTGTGGCCTGTCCTGCGGACCTGGAAGAAGGACTACTGCGAAAGTGCTCCAGCCAACGTCAGCAGCCAGGTGTCAGGGTCTTCTGCCCCTGCAGGAAGACTCCCTGTGCTCCTCGTAACCATTAGAGCAGAGTGACTGTCAGTCCCCTGCCCATTAGCATGGATAAGCACTCGTGCTAACTCGTCATCTGTCACCCTCTCCCTTTTCATTTCTCTGTCTTTACTCTGAGGCACAGGGCACAAGTCATCCATTTTTATGATACCTGCTGAGTAGCCTCATTTTTCTGACCACTCTGGCATGTGACATCCCTTCCATTCTCCTTGCTTCCTACCATGATGGTACCCATACGAGAGAGGAGGCGGCAAAACCCAATCACAGGGATAAGGAAGCAACAAGGTCACAAAAAGAAAACGATGAAAAAATCCCACACAACCTACAACAGGAGATACTGACAGAGGACGAAAAAATCCCACACAACCTACAACAGGAGATACTGACAGAGGACGCACGTTGAGAGGTCAGGAGTGAGGGCCTAGAACCACACTGCTGCCCTACTCCCAGATGTGCCACTTACTAGCTGTGTGGCCTCTCATCTCTCAGAGTCTCATCTGCAAAACGGAAGTAATGCCAACCCATGGGAGGTTCCTGTAATGACACCACGTGATGACGGGAGGGGTCTAGCACAGTGCCTGGCCCCTGCAATGAATGAGTGTCAGTGGTTATTATTTCTAAACCCTCACCACCAGCTGGGCCGCACTGGGATTCCTAAAGGAGAATAATAGGGAATCAGTTTGGGGAGGTCGCTAAGGACTTAAGGATGTTTATTGTCTAGGCTTTGAGAAGCCAAAGAATCTCTTTAAAAGGGGGATGAAAGGGCAAATGGGGGGTTGGGAGGAAGACTCTCCGTGGCACACGGGTGGGTTAGTGGGAGGTCTCTTGCAATGACCCAGACCCAGAAGACACAGGGCAAGGAGCACTAGGAAGGAGGGTTAAGATGGGGGCAAGTGCCAAATGAACCCTTCCTTCCCTGGGACAAGCTTCACACAGGCCTGGAGCACGCATACTGCTTCCTGATCACGGAAACTGCACAACTGGGCAGGTGTGACATGCCCAGTGCCAAGTGGACTTGTTTGGGTCAGTGTGACCAACCGACAAGGTAACTGCAGGCCCCGCAGCTGCCGGAGATGCTCGGCATTGAGGTGACACACTACATACTAACTAGCAGAGCCACTGTAACCAGCAGCTCACACTGACTGACGGCTGTGCCCTCCTTGGCCTCCTGGCACCCTTCGAGCTCTGTGACGGGCTCCAGCAGCACCTACAGAAGGAACCTTCCCGGCCCGCAGCACACCAGACCTGTCACGACGGCCCTAGGCCAGGCTCCTGTCCGGCCACCTCCTCCCTCCGGCCCCGCTACGGGACAGCCCCCTCGCACCTCAATACCCTACCGCCTCTCCCTCTCCGCTTCGTTCCCGGGGCACGCGTGGCCACCACGCTCGGCAGGCACCATCTCCAGCTGCAGCTCCCTCACCAGCCCCGCCCAGCGCTCCTCAAGCAGGGCCGTCTCTGTGCTTTATGCCACCAACTGTGCTCTTCCCTCTGCCTAGAACATTCCTCCTCCTTCCAGCACCACCACCACCAACATTCCTTCCGGCCAGCGCCTACTGATCTTCAAGACCCGGCTCAAATATGTCCTCTATGGCACTTGCACTCTAATGCCAGGCAGAGCTCTGTGCTTCAGATTATCAATATATACCTTCCTAAGACATTACCAACTGACATTGCATTTTAAATTACATAAAAATATATCTTCATATTAGTTGGAGTGTCTGTCTCCCCATGTGGACAGTGAATACCTCTCTTGTATGGTCAGTGTGGTATCTTTGTCGTTTTTTACTCTCTCCTCTCCCCCCTTTGAGTCTCCAATGTCCTTTATTCCACTGTGTGTGTCCTCGTGCAGCCATAGTTTAGCTCCCACTTATTGTATAAGTGAGAACGCGTGGTGTTTATTTTTCTGTTCCTGAGTTACCTCACTTACCATACGGCCTCCAGTTGCATCCAAGTTCCTACAAAAGAGATTATTTCGTATTTATGTCTTATATTACCTTGAATTACTAGCACCTGACAATAGCTGGCTCATATTACTAGAAAGTTAATAAATGGTTAAATTAATGTATTAGTACAAAAGAAGACTTACTATTAGGATTATTACAAGAATTTCCTGTCACATCAAAAACAATGGGGAATTATGATATAATATAGACGCTGGCAGAATCTGGAAGCTTTTGTTATCTATCAGTCACTCATCAAACACTTATTATTTACTACATTCAAGCACTATTTTAGGCTCTAGTAGGGATATGAATAAAAATGATAGGTGTACAACTTGGTTTAGAAAATACTAATAAAGTATATACATATGAAGAATAACTGATAAGCCAAAGCAAGCTATTCTAAAGTCAAACTGTGAAAGACTCTAGGTGTTAGGGGCGTTCGTGAAGTCAAAGGATTCAAAAATATTAATTACATTAACAACAATTAAGCACACTCGACACTTAAGACCCATGGAGGAGAAACAAGGTGGGTGGTCAAGAAGACACCAGGCAGGCAACCTCCATGTCCAGATGCCCCTTCCCATCTCACCTTCCACTCCTTCCCCTCTCTCACCCTTAAGCCAGACAGGCACCCACCAGAGCCCCTGTGAACAACCAAATAGCACACACAGGGCTTGTGCCTAGGCAGAGGCCAGCAAAGGTATAAATGAACTGCAGGCGGAAGTGGAATTTCCTGGGTTGCTAAGGGGCTTCTAAACTAATAAATACACCAGAAATTAAAAGAAAGGAAGCAATTATAGGACGCTGTTTGGCATACCCCTTTAACCGGGCCCATAGGTTCCTGCCGCACTTGTGGGCCTGGCGCCACAGGGCACAGAAAGAGGGAGGAAGAGACACTACAGACACATTCACACTGGGACCTTTACCAGGGACAGCCCTCCCAGGCAGGGATCTGGCTAAGAATGAGAAACTCCTCAGGCCACCCAAAGAAGGTGGATTTGCTTAGACACACACAACCCCTGTGCTTCCTGCCCTGTTCACCTTCCTCTGCACATCCCTTGTACCTCCAGGCCCCTTAATCCCTCTAGCCTGTCTGCCTTGGCCACTACACTACCCTAGTGTCTGCACAATAGATACCCGGTAATGTTTGTTGATTGAATCCGTGAGCAAGGTCACACAGCTGGTGAGTGCTGGCGACACCTGGAATAGTGCTCCTGACCTCCATGCTGCACGACGTGAGAGGGTGATAAAGCGCCCTCAACCTCCTGCTCCTCCAAACATCTTGCAGGGGCTGCAAACGTGATCTTTGTGCACATACATGGGACACAAAAAACGTGGAAGGAATTGAACCATCATCTCAGAGGTCAGGGACCATGCCCAACTCCACACACGCGTGTTTCCTTCTCCAATATTCCACAAAAGGGTGGGCCTGTCTGAGGGGATCCACCGTGTGTTTCACTGTTGCACATTTATTCACCGTGAGCTTATGCCAGGTCCTGGGCCTCTCTGCCTCCCCAGGAGCCAGCACAAGGCCTGGCACTTAGCAGTGCTTAATGGATGTCTGTCAGTTGACTGCCCCTACTTTCAATCCTGGTGACACCCTCCTGCTGGTCTCACTGACAGTCAGGCTCAGAGCAGCCCTGACCAGGCAGGTCGTTAAACCCAACAGGACAGTGGGAAACTTACATGGTCCTTCCCTGCCTTCCCAGCAGGAAAAATGCTTCCAAACAAAATCTCAAAATGCAAGTGGCACAGCTCCCCCGAGTTGGACATCTCTCTTTTTCTGGCTCACTGAGGATTTCTGGGAAAGGTCTCCTTCCTGCATGGGAGTCACTTTTCCCTCCTAGTAAACCGAGGTAATGTTAACGGAGAATGGACCCACTTCAGTGGTCTGGTTACGTTCACTTCTCGTTTCTTGGAAAGGGCAAAAGGCAAATTGAAAGTGGCCTGGAAGTTCTACCTAGAAAAGGCACTTCCAAACGCTGACACTCGGAAGTCGCCTCCGGCTCAGTCACAGCCAGGTCCCGCGTTCTCAACTGCAGGGTGTTTCTGTGACGAGTTTAATAAAACTGCATTTATGCTGAACACAAGACCAAACAGAATCTCCAGAGTCTAACTTCTTATTTACAAACATCTCAATTTGAAGTAATCAAAACAGTCGCAAAATTACTATTTACCTTCCTGTCCTCCCCCTCTCTGGTGTCCTCAGCAAGGAGCGGGTCCGGAAAGGTATGCGTTTTCAGGACGCGAAGGTGGTGCGCGCAAGCCCCTGGGGGCGAGGAGGCACGGCCGGGCACAGGTCTGTCTGGTTCCATTTTGATCGCTCTGGCTAGTGCTGCTGGGCTGTAAATGCCCCTCAACACAAGACTGCTCCATTTCCAAATAAGATTTTTTGGTTTAAAAGGACAGACCTTTTATGGTTTCATTTTAATAAGGGTAACCGGTCAAGTACCTCCCACACGCCAGACACACTTCCAGGGCCTTTATATACTTTCAATCCACACGACAGCCCTATGGTGTATTCATGATTACTTCACATCACAAACACACTGGGAACGGAGAGATTAAGTGCGTTGTCCACACAGTTGGCAACCAGTAGAACCGGGCACGTGAACCCAGTTGACGCCCCAGCTGGAAACCGCCACAACCCTTCCCTACAGGTTGGCTGATGCAGACGACATTTGAGGAAGCCAGTGCCATGTCAGAGTGGCGGGGCAGGGGTCCCTACGTGCCAAAGATGCTGAGACCAGTGATGGACACTGGAAATTCCACTCCTGGATAGATCTCAGAGCCCTGTGAGATGGATGGCCTCTCCAGGAAAGGTCGCCACTCCCCTCTGGGTGGGTGTCCTTGGTGCCTCTCTCTCATGACACGAGGGGAGCTCTGGGCCCAGCAGGAGACACCCCGGGTGGGGCAGTCCAGAGCAGGTTTCCCTAACAGAGCACAGGTGCAAGCTCCTCCCGCCACTTTCCACGGCCAGCATGATCAATCACGCCCCCACTGTTGCCCTCCCCCTGCCTGTGGTCGTCCTCCGTGGCTGGAAAAGGTAGTTCTCTGATACAGACAATTTCTTCCACCCACAGAGGGCCTTTTCACTAGGCTAGACCAGCACTTTCTCCCTCGTTCTTACACTCACCCTCCTAGGTGTCTGGTCCAAGATTTCAGCTGTGGAACCAGCCCCCTGCAGGACTTCGCAGATGGAACTAGCACCATGTCACTCCAAAACCACGCACCTGCCCCGCCGCACCCAGGGAGGTCTGGAGGACAGCGCCCAGCATTAGCGCCGTCCCTCTCCTGGCGCCCCATCATGCCCACACCTCACCCCAGCCCTTGACTACCAGACATCTGCTGCGGGAGGCAGGTGCTGGCCGGGAGGCTGCTTCTGATGCTGCCTCTCCACCCGTCCACACTCACCCACTTGCGGACTGCACCCTGCTGGGCCAAGTCACTCTGCAGAGTGAGGGAGTTGGCCACAAGCGCCCAAGAACTTTCCCTGAACTGGCTTCAAGTTTGCCGAAGGTGAGACGAAGTCAGAGAAACTGTAAGCTGGAAGTCAGGAGAGCAGCTTTCCATTCCCGCTGTATTGCTAGCTAGTGGTGACATTCCAGACAAGTTCCTTAATGTCTCTGGCTTCAGCATCCTCACGTTTGAAGGAGGAAGTTGGGCCAGGTGATCCTCCCCATGCAAATATTCAGTGACTCTATGTCACTTGACACAACTTTCCTCACACCAGCATAAGGGTAACCTGTGCTCAGTGAGTGTGAACATGTAAATGACAACTAGAAAGCTGTTCTTTTGTAAACACAAGAAAGAATGTCTGAGTTTGACCACTTAGAATCCTAAAAGGTCATTTCAGGACTAGGTGTCCCCAGCATGCACCCGTGGCCCGTGTGGCTGTGATACATTGGTCACACAATGCCTTGTGCATCTCCATACCCTCTGCTGGCAGGAGTCTTGGTGAGGGGATCATGCCTTTCTCCCACCCACCGCCGTCTACCGGTGCCTATGCCGTGCCAGCTCACGGTAGGCGTGGAACACATATGTGTTGCATGAATGAATTTCCACTGTAGAGATCTGATTTCCTTAACATACCAGAGCAGACAGCAAGCATGCATTTAATACACTCTACAGCTCTTCTCAATCCCTTCTTTGTAGACTTTTATAGGAAATTGGGTTTCTAATCATTCCAACCATGAGCTTTGTCCGCCAAGGTTGCTAGGAGGTGCCTGGTTTCCCTCCTCCGTGAGCCCTCCCTGGGCAGTGGAGCAAACATGACGGCCGCTGCGCACAGGACCTGGACAGCCATGGCTGCTGGCAGACACACACCTGCCGATGGGCCGTGTGCTCTCCTTTCCCACCTGCTTTGGCAGGCAGGTTGAGCTGGAGAACAGACTTTTAATTAAAATTTGCCTTCCTATACTTGTGTCGCCCTGTCTTTACATTGCAGTTTTCAGGTGACACATGCATATTAGTGCTGTCATTTGGCTGCTAGCAGTGGCAGCTCTGCTGATGAGGGCAGCACTCAAGAATCCGTCGAGTGGGGCTGCCAGAGCCGCTGGGCAGTGGGCACCTTGCGGCGTGGCCATCAATCTGTACGCTCCTCCTCATGTGCGTCACACACACCAGCATGGGCAGCTGGTGGCCCTGGGGGAGAACAAAGTGGGGCACACAACCCAGAACGCAAGGTGGGTTCTCAGCCCCACAGCCAAACCGGGCAGAAGGAGCCGCTCCTGCAGACCTTGGCAAACACAGACCCCTCACGGAACACACATCTGGGCAAAGAAAAGCTGACTCCAAGAGGGAAGTGAAGCTGAAAACACCCTCCTGGGGAGAAGTGGAAAGGCCACTTTTGGGGTGCAATCAACCTATTCCATAGCAACTGACTATGCTTTTCAGGTTGCCAGGGCCGGCTGGTTGACTGATTCCTTAACTGCCCAAGGAGGCAGAACTCCTTTGAGGGAGTCTCAAACTGCAGAGGGAAGGACATAGGCCATCGTCGTGTCCTTAGCAAGGACTCCTCACGCTTCAGAGAGAGCTGGCTGGAATTAGGGTAAATGGCATGTTATCTGCCACTTGCTGCACGTTCAAGGAAAAGGGCAGAGGAGGGATGAAGGTTCAACTTCATTCCTCAAAAGGACAAGGAAAAGAAAACAACCATGAGTCCTTGGGCAGGGCTCTGTTCCCTTTGACAGCCCAGGCATCAGCAGAACTCTTGAAAGTCCTTCACGTTAACATGGTGTCCAGCACACAGGCTGCCTAGTGATTGTGTGTCAGAGGGCGCGGTAAACCGATGATCTGAAATAGCTGCACGCTAGGATCATCCGGAAAATGTGAAAAACTTCAGATGCTTGGGTCGCATCTGCAGAGATTCTGATTCGTTGTCCACACTAGCGACTCTCAAAGACCAGCAGCACCAGGTCATCTGGGAGCGTGTTAGAAATGCAAATTCCCAGGCTCCCCTCTGGGGCCACCAAAACTCTGGGGTAGAGTCTAGGAATCTGTGTTTTAACAAATCTCCCCAAGTTTGAAAAGGGTCTGCAGCAGATTGCAGGATCCCAGCATAGTTTTGTCACAAGACCCCAGATGGTTCTAGGATGTGGCCATGGCTGGGAGTTATCACTGCAAAGAATCATGAGAGCACTCCCAGGGGAACTGGGTCCCTATACCCAGAACCACAGGTCCACACAGAGCTTATCCTCCGCCGAGACTGCACCTAGGCTGTGCAGGCTGAAACTGCTCTTCAGGACACTGATCTCAACTGACTCAACCTTCCTAAACAGGTGCTGGACAGATGAGCTGATCGTTTTCATCTGTGTCATCTGGGACTGAGCTCCAGCGCTGCCTCAGGGATGCTGGCTGTCTATCCCATGGCACTCTCTGGAGCACATGTGTCTGCACTGCAATCAGAGGGAGCAGGGATGACACCATACTAACCCATCCTTCCCCTAGGGCAGGTCAAGTGACAAGGTTACCCCTCCCTCTAGAACATTCCTTGGCAAGAAGGGCGAGAAGGCGTTAAAAGTACCAGGAGACCATGAAGGAAAAGAGAGGCCCTAATGTGAGAAACCCAGAGGCGTCTGAGTGGCAAAGAACCCTCTGCCACCTGGGGGCAGGCCCCATAGGCCCCACTGTGCCAGGGTAACGGACACCAGCCATCCAGACAAGGCACGCAGCTTCTACATTTCCAATCTGACCCCTGTCTCCCAAACTCTGGATTTTACCTCTAGCAAACAAGAATAAAAATCTGCTTAAAATTCCACTAGGGTTCCAATGTGCTTGGGGAAGACAGGGAAGGGAGGGCCATGACCAATTTCTGTCCTGGCAAATGCTGGCACCTAAGACACATTCTTTTAAGACACTAAAGAGATCCTGTATCTATTAGGAGCACCGCTCAGTAAGCAAACACGTAATAGAGTCCCCAACCCACATTTCCCTCTTCCCAGAGGAGAGCTGCTCACAAGAGCCATAAGCCCAGGTTGCACCATTACTTTTTTCTCGTTTGTCTCCTCCCCCAAGCCGGGGGGCTCCAGGAGGGGCTGTGCCTCCTCATCTCTGTGGCCCCAGCCCAGGTCTGCCTCGTAACCCACCCTGGACCAATGGAGCTGCTGAATGAGCGCACGGACCTGTTTTTCCATCATCAAGAGGAACCCTAAAGCCAGAACTACAGCAAAGCAGCTGACTGCTGGGTCACTGGACTCCCCAGTACCCACAATGTCTTTTCCCACATGGTCCCTGTGGCTGATCTTCCTACAGTAGATCCTGCAGACACCAACCCTCCCTATCTGGCATCCCACCTAAGGCATACTTTTCAACTGTTTTTTCCACCTCAAAGAATTCTGTTCCAGGATGCAGCCTCTGGGACAGCCGCTTGAGTTCCTTTGTTAAATACGCCAGAACCTAAGAAAGCCAAGGTTCTTGTTTCCTGTTCCCTTTTCATCCAAACACCCAAACCTCTTCCCCAGGTCTCAGTGAGCTTTGACATTAACTCTAAACAGAAGGTCAAGCAGGACACTCTAGTTTCAATGCTCTTTGCAAAGAAAAAAGATACATAAAACAGAAACAGCCAGATACGAATGATGAGTATTTAGCTCTTGCTAACTCTTTGTTTGTTTGAATATCTCCATCAGTCATCCATCACTTGCATGAGGCAACAGCCCTTTCAATAGCAGAATGAAAAACATGGGCAATGGGCCCAGGAGACCTTCATTTCAGTTAGAGTCCAGCCACTAGAAACCCCTCTGGGCCTCAGCCTCCCTGCCTGCGAAATGAAGACTAAAGGACCTCTATAAAGGTGATGATTTAAAATACTAAAAAGCCTGAAAAGCTGTGCAATTTAAAAAGCACCTCCCTATCTACACTGGAAAATGACTATTCTTCACCATCAGCGTGGCATCCCTTGGACTTATAAATTAAATCCCTAATAAAACACTCCCTTCCAACCCTCAAAACACCCCTGGGTAGGCATGCACCAGCTTCTCTTTGAATAAACACACTGGTAACAGGTTGAGAAAAAAGTGTAGAAATAACTTCAGATACAAAGATAGAATTTAGAGAATGGGGAATGGTGGAGGGAGACTGAAAGAAGCCTAAGAACACAAAAATAAGTCTTGCTGGTAAGTCTGGTTTGAGCAATTCCAGCTCTGTTCCAGGGCAGAGTCCTCTCCAGAAGATTAACCCCTTGAGGTAAGGAGAGTGCCCACGAACAGAGCTGCTCAGTTCCAAAGGCTGCTCGGTGGTGGCCACAGGCTATGGGGAAGGAAGGTGTGATTCCCTCCACCACCTGGTGCTCCCCCACTCTACCTGTCCTTCACAAGTGCTTATAACCAGTGTTGTGTCCATAGATGTGTCAACAGCTGGTTTCAGGGGAAAGGGAGGAAGAAAGCTCTGGTTGTAGCATTTGCCATTTCCATGGTGTGACAGCCCCACCCTTGCCCACTCCACGCTATCAGTGGATGACACTGAACACGGGATTCAGAGAAGTGAGCTGGGTCAGCTCTCACGGGCCCTTCCACCCACCAGATCCAAGGAAGGGGAAACTGCTGTCAGGCAAACACACAAGGATGGAATGAGGAGACCCAGAGTGCTCCTGGAGAGCCAGCCTGGTCTCACAGACAAGCTCCTGCCAGCACACTGGCCCGTCACGGCCGCAGGCAGCAGGACCACAGCCAGAACCACGGGAGACCAACCCAGGGTCCAGACCCGCCCTGTGCTGGGCCATTCACCACACCTCAGCAGAGGGCAAGCTGGAGGAAGGAGACAGACCAGCCTCCTGCCAGGCCCATGCTGCGCTGCCAGGAGGGCCGGGGAGGAGGCTCGAGCTCTAAGTAAAATGAAGTTCAGGGACCACCAGCAGAAGCCAACTGCTGCTGCTCCCCTTAGAGCAGCAGGCACTGGCCGCAGACCCACGCTGGGCAAGGCTGAACTGAAACTGACAGCGCTTGCAGCTTGGGGGCAGGAGAACGGTCTGGTCCAACCCTCAGTCAGCCTGGAAACAGAACAAAGCAGGACCCCATAGAGTGCAAGGTCCTCAATGATGGTAAATTACAAAGAAACCATAATCGTTCACATGTGTACGTGTCTGACAGTGTACGCCTCACTTTCGCAGACTTTTTTTTTTTTTTTTTTCATTTTGATGCTGGGAGAAAGACAGAACAGTCAGTTCTTTCCCTAAAAAGTTAACAGCGTAGAAGTGGGCAGCATGCCCAACCTGGTGGGCCGTTCCAGGCTGGGCCTAGGCCATGCTCTGTGCCCCTCCCCCTCCAGCCCTCTGTCTCCCCTTTCAGGGCCTCTTCTCATTCATTCTATCTTGGCAGCAGATGCCTGTGTAACTGAAACCGCAAGAAACTTTTTGTTTGGCTTCTGATTCATAAGAAATTCCAGTAACTCAGTTCCCGCTACTTAAAAAAAAATCTAGAGCTCTGCTCTAGAGAATTCAGCTTTTCCCATGGGCACCAATGTTGACAAAAAATGCATTTTCCCTCCCTCTCCCCAGCTTGCCCAATCCCCCCACTGAAGCCCAGACATCTGAAACACATCAGTCCCTCACTTTCTGAAGGCCAGGGCTAAGCCGGGGGTGTGGGGTTCTGTCTCGTGGCTGGAGCCACGCAAGTTCAGAGCTGCTGGAAGCTGTGCCTGGCTGGTCTCTCCTCATGGGAACACTGCTCAGCTCATTCCCAGCAGGCAGGAGCCCGAGGAAGCAAGTGTCTGGGTGTCCAGGACCTGGTATTGGAAGCACAGCCACGGCTCATACCTAACATCTGCTAACATCCTTACAAACAGCTTCTTGCACACAGGAATGAATAACAAGTGCCACCTCTGCTACGTCAGGAAGGAGGACATGGTATGTCCTGGGCCCTTTCTATTCCAAGCGGGCTCCAGGATGTGCAGCCACAGCATCCCCTGGGAGCTTGTTCCCAATGCAGCATCCTGAATCCTCATCCCAGATGCCTCAGTCGGAATCTGCATTTTAATAGGATTTCCTGGGCAACCCAGCACACATTAACATTTAAGAAGCACTGCCTAACATATGCTAGTAACCTTTTGGCTTAACAGACATTTGCCTGCTCTGTGACAGGAACTGTGCTTGGTGCTGAGGCAACTAAATTCCATAAGTGCAATCTCTGCTCTAGTGAGCACGAAGGGCACACTGGCTCATGGCAATGATGCCCTGTCCTGGTGGGCTGCGTGTGGACATAGAATAGGGGTCCGTGGTCTTCTCCCATGGAGGCAAAAGTTCTAACTTGTCCCAACCCAACCCTGTGACTTCAGAGGCTTCCATAGCCTGGGTTTTCAGTGGAATTCTGTGGCCAATGTTGGTTTGCTGCCCAAACTCTTTCCTCCTACTCTCTTCCTTTTTGCCCCTTCCACTGTAAAGGCTGAAAAAAAGCAAGCTACTTTGTTAGCCTCGCTTGCAGCTAGTAACCATGTGAATGAATTCTGGCAATAAGACAAAGAAGAAGTAGCCTTGCACCTTGTTACTCAAAATGCAGTTTCTAGCATCACTGACATACTCTGGGAGCTTGATCAAAATGTGAAAATTCAGGCTCCACCTCAGATCTACTGTATCCAAATCTGTATTTTTACAAGCCAGGGGATACTTACGTATACTGAAGTTCAAGAAGGATTATCCTAGGGGACTTCTGGGAAAGCCTCTGTTTTGTATGAAAAGGACCGGCATTGCTGATACTACTCCTTCCTTGCTCTTCCTGCCTTGAGTGGAGGTGTCGTGCCTGGAACCACATCAACCACTTCACAACCAGGAGGAAACCAGCTTGAGTATGAGAAACCAAAAGGCTTAGCATAAAGAAGTGGGAAGAGATCAGAGCCGTTGCTCTCAGCGCGTCTCGAGCTGCTGAACCGGCCCTGAAGCTGCTTTCAGGGCTCCAAACCATCTGTTACTTGAAGCTAACGACAGTGCTGACTAGCACGTACTCTCAGTCCTTTGCAATGAAGACAGGTCTTAAAGCTGCTGGCCAAGCCTGAAGAAAGTGCAATCTTTAGTCAAGACCTGTCACAGGGAGACTGCAGGTCTCCCTCCCCCCTCTGGCAGGATACAGGCGGGCCCTGTTGCACGCAAGATGCACATTCAGCAAGCAGAGCTGGCCCTGACACCAGGAGCACACACGCACAGAAACGCTCTTGCTCTTCCCCTCCCAAACTCCTGCACCAGGCATCGCCCTCCCCTCTGATGCGGCTGGGGAACAGAGTGGTCATGGTGGCCTCCTCATTCAGTCACTGCTCCAGGCAGGCCCTGCTAGGCTCAGGGGGAGCCCAGGCTTTCTCCCAGGAGCTGCTGTCCCTGCCTTATTCCTCAGAGGGGGTCCTAGACTTTCCTGCCGGGAAGGAAATCCAAGTATTGAGCTCTGCCAGCCAGGAATGCAGTTGGGGGCTATCTGATGCCTTCTGGCTCACAAGACTGTCTTTACTTTGGGAGCAGGAAAGAAGAAAAAATGAGAGGGAGGAAGCAGGAGAAACTGGATGTGCCCTAATCCTGCTCCAAAACGTGAAGTCATGCAAAGATCACCAAATTCCAAGAACATCACTCCCTGGCTTTCCTCCCTCCAGAACCTTCAACCAGTAGTCTAGCTTTTGGGATGGAAGCTCTGGATTGGTTTTAAAATAATTATCATTATCAAATTAGATAAATACCTGGGTTCTTCGGAAGGAGGGGAGGGGAGGGGAGGAGAGGGGAGGGGAGGGGAGGGGAGGGAGGCAGGCAAAATATACTTAGCAAAAATAAAAAATATTAATAAACTTGAAGATACAGTAATAGAAACTATCCAAAAAGGAAGAGAAAAAAGAAATGAAAATGCATCAGTAATGGGTTTGACAACATCAAGGAGCCAAATGCATGTGTGATTAAGTTCCCACAGGAATGGGGGGGCATTACAAAATGGTAGAAATAGCAGCCAAAAATTTACCAAATTTAATTTAAAAAATATAAACCCACAGGTTCAAGAAGCTCAATGAATGCCAAGCACTAGAAACATGAAGAAAAAAATCACACTAAGGAACATCATAATCAAATTGGTCAAACCAGTGATAAAGAGAAAATGATAAAAGTAGCCAGAGTGTAAAGACACATTTACATACAGCAGAACAAAGACAAGAATGATAGCAGATTTCTTGTTGGAAATAAGAAGCAAGAAGCCAGTAGAGTAACAGCTTTAAATTAATGAAAGAAAAAACTGTCACGTCTGAATTCTATACTTTTTACAAAAATTAAGGTAAAAATGAAGGTTTTCTTTCAGACACAAAATAGCTGAAAGATTTTACTACCAGCAGACCCACACTACAAGAACGGTTAAAGAGCATCCTTTAAGCAGAGAAAAAATAATGGAGGGGAGGTGCGGCTGCATGGAAAGGAATGAAGAGCACCAGAAATGGCACCTACACAGTAGTGCTTACAACTACTCCTTGAGAAGATAACTGACTGCTTACACCAAAATAATAACACTGTATGATGAGGTTTATAACAAATGCATACTTAGGACGTATGGCAACAATAGCCCCCAGGCCAAGAAGGGAGAACTGTCAGTATGCTATTGTGAACATCCTATACCATATGTGAAGTGGTATAACAACTAAAGGTAAACTGTGAGGATTAAGAACATATACTATGAACCCTGAAGCAACTGTTAAAATAACAAAACAAAGAATTTTAGATAATAAGTCAACAAAAGAGATAGGATGGAAACATAAAAAATACTCAGTTGATCTAAAAAGTGGCAGAAAAGGAAGGAAAAGGGAACAAAGAACACAGGACTATTTTCTATTAAGAAAACAACAGCAAGATGATAAACTTAAACCTACCCATATGTCAATAACCACATTAAATGCTAATGGGCTGAATGCCCCAACTAAAAGTCAGAGACTCCCAGACTGGATAAAAGAGCAAGGCCCAACTATATGCTGCTTTCAAGAAATCCACTTTAAATACAAAGACACAAATAGGTTAAAAGTGAAAGGATAGAAAAAGACATGTAATATACAGTTCTCCATCGGTATCCATAGGAGATTGGTTCTAGAGCCCCCTAGCAGACACACAAATTCGCAAATGCTCAAATCCCTTATGTAGGATGGCATAATATTTACATATAACCTACACATAGCCTCCCGTATATCTCTGGATTATTCATTATACCTAACACAATGTAAATGCTATGTAAAAATTGTTATACTGATATTTTAAATTTGTATTATCTTTATTGTTTTTATCATTTTAATTTTTTTCTGTATTTATTTTATTTCTGTATTTGATTTTTTTGAATATTTTTGATTTGTGGATCTGAGGATACAGAGGGTCAACTGTATAACACACTAACACAAAGCAAAAAAACTAGAATGGCTAACTTAATCTCAGATGAAGTAGAAATCACAGCAAAGAATATCATGAGGGATAAAGAAGATTTCACAGCAATAAATGGGTCAATTCATCAAGGGAATATAACAATCCTAAATGTTTATGTACCTCTGAACAGAGCTTCAAAATAAATACATGGCGCAACACTTTTCTTTGTGGAAACAGACGAACTGATTCTAAAATTTATATGGAAATGTAAAAGATCTAGAATAATCCAAACAACTTTGAAAAAGAATAAAACTGAAGAGTTAACTAGCACTATCTGATTTCAAGACTTATTATAAAGCTATAATAATCAAAATAGTGTGGTATCGGTGCAAAGACAGACAAATGGATCAATGGAACTGGACAGATAGCTTAGAAATAGACCCACACATATACAGAAAATGACTTCCAGCAAAGATGTGAGAGATGAGGCAAGCCACAGACTGAGATAAAATATTTGCAAGATATCTGGAAAAAAAGCTTGTAGCCAGCCAGAATATTTAAAGAACTCTCGAAATGCAATAATATGAAAATGACCCAAGGATAAAATGGGCAAAAGGTATGAACAGACACTTCAACAGAAAAGATATGTGAATGACAGATAAGTACAGGAAAGATAATCAATATCATTAGTCATCAGAAAAATGTAAATTGAGAAAACAATGAGATATCATGCATACATATTATAATGACTAAAATTTAAAATATTGGCCATACCAGGTATTGGTGAAAATGTAAAGGAACCAAAACTCTCATACACTGCTGGTGGGAGTATAAAGTGGTACAACCACTTTTCAAAACAGGTTGGCAACTTCTGAAAAAGTTAAACATACACTACCATATAATGTAACCATTCCACTCCTAGGTATTCACCCAAGAGAAAAGAAAAGCATTTGCCCATACCAGATTTGTACACAAATGTTCATAGCCAATTTATTTAAATAGCACAAAAATGGAAACAACCCAGATGGCCATCAAACGTTAATGGATAAACAAATTGTGGTATACACATACAATGGAACACTACTCAGTAATGAAAAGGAATGAACTATCAATACTTCCAACAGCATATACAAACCTCAAAATAATTACACTGAATGAAAGAAGCCAGTCAAAAGAGAGTGCATGCTGTATGATTCCATTTATATAGAACTATAGAAAATACAATCTAACCTATGGTGACAGGAAAGAGACAGGGGAGGGGTGAGAAGGGACAAGCTAGTAGGATTACCAAGGGACAAGAAGAAACTTCTGGATATCTTCACCCTCCACTGTGGTGATGGTTTCACAGGTGTCTGTGTGTCAAAACTTTTCGAAGTATATACTTGAAATATGTGTAATTTGTTATATGTCAATTATATACCTCAAAAAAGCTGCTTTAAAAAATTCATGGAACCATAGATCTAAAATGGGTGAATTTTACTTTACATATGAACATTATAGTTCAGTCAATAAAAACATCTCTTAAAATAAATGGCAGATATAAAAGCCAGGAGAAAACATCTGGTTATTGGGTGACTATACCCGCTGGTTTGTTCCTGCGGAATGTAAAATCAGATACACTTGTGTGCCCTGTGCAGATGATGCCAGCAACCAGGAATTCCAGTTCCTGGATTTCTCCCCCTGGCGTGGGTGGGCCGACAGGCAGTGAGGTTGTCCCTGCTGTAGGCCGAGGCCCGGTCAGCCCGGTCAGTGCTGGGAGTGGTGGCGCTGTGCAACCAGCTCAGTGTGGTCAGTGTATGAAGGTAGTTTCTACCTAACGTGATATCCGTGGGCCCTCCGCTCTGCTTCGTCTCCGTGCACATCTAACAGGGTCAAGCCCAACGATGATGTGTTAACATGAAATAAAGAAGCATCAGAGAAAACAAATCCACTTGTGGTGAGCGGCCGGGGTGGGAGGGAGATGGGAGGACAGGTAGAGGAGGCAGAGGGAAGGCTCCTCAGTTTCCTGGGATGCTGCCTGGCCAGACTCAGGCCACGCTGCTTGGGGATCCTCAAGAGGGAGGTGCTGGGCGTCCTCCTGGAGATCTCCACGGAAGCCCACACAGGTGGGCTGCACCTCCCTGTGGCTGCCTGAAGCCTCCGTAGGGTTCTGAGCAGCGGTAGGGGCTCCGGAGGTGGTTTCTTTGTTAGAGAGCAATGACCAGGAGACGCCGTGGTGAAGCAGGGGGTGAGGTGCTCTTCCCTTACAATCCTCAGAGAGGGTGTGTGTGTGTGCATGTGTGTGTATGTGTCTGTGCATGTGTATATGTATGTGTATGCGTGTATATACGTGTGTGTGTATATATGTATGTGTGTGTGTGTGCGCGCGCGTGCGCACGTGTGTGCTGTCTACCCACTAGAAGCAGAGAGAGAGATGAATGAGACCAATGTTTCCAGGACACGGGCTGACAGACATCACTGCTAGGGAATCACTGTCAAGGGTGATGCGTTCAAAGCAACAGCACGCTGGGCCGGCGGTCATGTTTCCCCACCTGTACCATGGGGACAATAATCACAACAGCCACCCTGAGTGGTCCTGGGAGGATTACCTAACGAGGGTCATATTAAGTGTGAAGTGCTATGTGAATGCCAGTTGTCAATATCAGTGGAGGGCATAGTCCCTGACAGGAAAGCTTAATGCTGTAATTTGTTCAGGAAGTTTGTAAGCCTTGAGATGTGCTGAAAACAATTTAGGCCCTGGCAGAGCCGTCAGGGTTTACACACTCCAGGCAGTTTCACTGAGCAGCTAGAGTTTATGTGTGAGACTCCGTCTGGCCTCTCTGGTCCCTGCCCCTTTCTTACCCTATCCCAACCTCAACCCAATGCCCCCAGCTGAGCCTGCCTTTCCTGTGCTGCAAATGTTTCCTTCTCTCTCTGAATATTAATATTTCCTTAATCAAAAACTATGCTGTTGGAAACTCCATTCTTTTATTGCCCTGGTCTCTGCTTTCATTGCTCTGCTAAACATACCCAACGCTAAGGTGTGCAAGCTCTTGACATCGCCACCTGGTTCATATTCGTCTGCCCTGGTTTAGAGGCCCTAAACACTGGAGCGCTAAAGGTTCTAGTTAGATGCCTAAGGGGCCTCCTTGGGAATCAGGAGGAGCTGAACAAGCTGGCTCTGGACTATCCATTCTTCCCCACGCACTTGCACCAAAGCACCCCTGCTCTTTTCCGTTCTCTGTAGGGTCTTGTCAGAAGAAAGGGTTCTTTGGTTATAAAATGTTTGCTAATCTCAGACTTACTCCAAAGGTCATACTAAAGGTAGAAACCCTAGGAAGGAAATGGCAGATCCCTTAAATCCCACCACATGGGCTGCTGTCTGCTACAACCTGAAACAAGCTCAGCCCACTCTGGATAGAACGCAGCAGAGATCCCGCCAACCCCAGACTGCTGCCAACCAGCAGTAGGTGTTGAGCACATCCCTGCTGACCCTGTAGGGCTCAGTTCTCGCCTCTGAATAGTGAAGTGCAGCTGGCGCTCCATATCTGTGGGTTCCACACCCGTGGATTCAACCAAGGTTGAGAAGATTCAGAAAAATTAATTTAGAAAAATAACAATTAAAAATGCAAATTAAAAAATACAGTATAACAACTGTTTTGTTTTAGTATTTACATTGTATTAGGTATTCTAAGTAATGCAGAGATGATTTAAAGTATATGGGAGGATACGTATAAACTATACACAAATACGGCACCACTTTATTTATTTATTTATTTTGGTTTGCTAAGATTTTTTTTTTATTTCGGTATATTATGGGGGTACAAATTTTAAGATTTCAATAAATGCTCTTTCACCCCCTCTCCTCAGAAGTCTGAGTCTCCAGCATGACCATCCACAGATGGTGCACACATCTCACTCATTATGTATGTATATACCCACTCCCTCCTCCTCCCCGCTGCCCAATACCCTATTACTGTAGTACCTATGTGTCCACTCAGGTGCTGCTCAGTTAATACCAGTTTGCTGGTGAGCATATGTGGTGCTTGTTTTTCCATTCTTGGGATACTTCACTTAGTAGTATGGGTTCCAGCTCTAACTAGGAAAATATAAGATGTGCTATATCACCATTGTTTCTTAGAGCTGAATAGTACTCCATGGTATACATATACCACATTTTATTAATCCATTCTTGGATTGATGGGCACTTGGGGCTGTTTCCGCAGCCTTGTGGTTATGAATTGTGCTGCTATGAACATTCGAGTGCAGGTCTTTTTTGAAGAGTGTCGTTAGATCGTTTGGGTAGATGCCCAGTAATGGGATTGCTGGATCAAATGGTAGATCCACTTGCAATCAGAATATCTGTGTGTGGGGGTGGGGCTGTCTGAGACCCGCAGTCTGGAGCGGGCCTCGCTTCTTTCCACCGTCCCCAACTCCGCAGCTACTCCTGGGCCTCTGCCAGCAGACAGGACCTCACGCCACCAGGCCTTCCCTGGCTGTGATGCCGAGAGGTTCCCTGTGCAGGAACGCCACCTGGGCTGGGCGCACAGCCTCCCTTTGGGAGGAGGGTTGCCCTCTAGGACGCTGATCTGCCCCTGAAGGCACACACACCTCAGCAGGCTGTTGGCATATATTCCTTCTGTGCTCCGGGCAATGCGAGACCTTGGTGCATGGGATCTGGTCTGCAGGTCTGACCTCTGGGCCCCGGAGTTTAAACTATATCCCCACCAGGGAGAGGAGTGCCAATCTCAATTCACCCATGTGGAGCCCAAGCTGGGTCTATGTCTCTCAGCCTCAGGGTCAGCTCCGTTCTCCTGGGATCACCGTGCCAGCAGCACCTGGGATGGCTGGTGGGTAGGGAGCTCACAGTCTGAGTTCCTCTTAGTAGGCTGAAGGGCCCCAAAAGGGAAGGTCCCATTCCCTGGAGGTGCCTCCAACTGGTGGCTATATTGTCTCTCTGGGGAGCCTCCGGTAGGGTCGGCGGAGGGGAGAAGGAGGCAATATGGCGCTTGCTGCACGGCTTGGGTCTGTGCACACGGAGGTGCCCTATGGGATTTGGGAGCCTGGTGCCGCGTCCGCTACTGGCTTACCGCTCACTGGCGGCAGTTGTCGCTGGGCTGGTGTCCGCAGGTCTCTCCACCTGCTGGGGAGCCCACCAGCAGTCCCAGATGCAGGGGAGGGGAAAGGTGACTGCTCCACCTACCCTCCCGCTGGTCTCCGGGCTGCTCTGGCGGTCTCAGCTTCTAGTTCTCCTCCGCAACCTCCTCCCGTGGAGTCTCCCGTGGTCTCGGGTACCCCTCCTTCCGACCTTCGTCCTCTGTAGGCTCGTCTTCTTGCTTCTTTCTTCTAATTTCTGCTAGAATCTGTCTTTTCTGCAGAGACACTCTGTCTGGCAGTGTTTCTCGTCCGCCATCTTGATTCCCTCCACAACACCACTCTATACAAGCGACTTGAACATTCATGGATTTGGTAGTGGAAGGGTATTCTAGAACCAACTCCTCCACGGATACGGAGGGCTTACTGTAATCGAGCTTGATGATTTCTGAGTTTCTTTCTGGCTCTAAAATGCTTGCTTCTTGAGCATTTGCTGTGGGCAACCCCTCCAGAGAGGGCCTGCTGATAACAGCCACCATTCCACAGTATGGCTCTCCCCTCCCCACCCAAGCTTCCATGGCAACTCGGTGGCTTCCTCCTCATCCTGGCCTGACCATGACAGAAAAGGCCATGGCTCCGATGGACTAAGACTGGCCACCTCCCCATGGCAAGTGGCGCAGAGCTGGTGGCACTGTGGGCTAAGAGAGGTCAGCCGACTGTCCCGTGGATTCGCGCTGCACAGTGGTGCAGGTGGAGACGGCAGGTCGAGGGTGGGGACAGGTGGTGTGCTGGGCCACACTGGGCTGCCTGTGTGATGGCTGACGGTGTGCTGGGGTGGGAGAGCAAGGTCAACAGAGCAAAGAGTAACGCAATGCCGCTGCGGGGTGCCCAGACAATCTGTGGGGCACAAACCTTCTGAGGGGATCCAGCCTGCAGGCTCATCCCCTCCAGGGTGATGCTGGGGAGCCAAGGGCCGCAGACGGGCACACGCAGCCATCCCCTTCCCTCGTCCTGGACACGCTCGGAAGCCGGCGAGCGTGGGGAGGAGGAGCACGTGTGCTGGGCTGAGGCTGCCCACACGGGCTGCCAGCTAGCAGCACGACCTTACGCGCCAAACGTACTGCCGCAACTAATGTTCAAGCAGATCAAATAAATCAGAAAGCAAAACCATTCTGACAGCAGAGAAATGTGGAAACGAGTTAAGAGGTAATTACAGTCCTTTCCCCTCATTTCACCACGTCTCTGCTGCCGCTGCTGCGGGCCCTGAATCCCAGCTGTGCTCCCCGACAGCAGGCTGTGCACTGGCGGCACCGTGCAGAGCGTGCCGGCCAGGCTGCTGCCAGCACGCCAGGCTGTCGGAGACCCACGTGGACCGACGGTGACGTTCGTCCATCCCTGATGCTAGAGGACTGGGGAGGCTGGCTCCCCTCCCAGCTGGGGGCCCCCGCCAACAGCCCGGCATGCCCCCACTGGCACTCCCATGAAGCAAGCCCCGGCGCCACTTGCTCTGGACTGCACCCTCACACCATGCCAGAGAAAGAGCACAGCTTTGGAGTCAGGCAGATCTGGGTCTGAATTCCAGCTCTACCAACTCCTAGTTAGGCAGCCTTGGCAGTACTTAGTTCTATAGGCCTCGGTTTCTTCATTTGAAAATGTTATATGAATGCTTCCCTCTGTAGTGACTGCGGCAAGGCACCCACAGCCTGATATGCTGTCCTCGGGCCGCAGTGCTAATCACTATTCTTAGGGTTCACAGTCCTGACTGCTAAACACTTTAACGGTAACCCAGGACAACCTGGGCGGCTTCCTGGTAGTTGGGAGTGTCTCAGGACCTCTCTGCATGAGACAAAAGAGAAATGCTCCCTTTTCCAAGCAAGCTCCTTTCTATCACCCAAGGGAAGCACTCACTGCTCAGGACAGCAACAGAGACTTCAGAACGGAACGAAGGCGAAGGCGGCACTTGGGGCCTTTTCTTCGAAACTATCTGAGAGTATTTATAGCTTCTGATAGGACACTGGGGCTCCTCAGTACTTTTCAAGGTGGCTGCTGGGTGCCCAGCAGGGAAAGGGGCCCCCTGTACAGGAGGAAGCCATGCAGACAGGGCACGTGGCTCTCCATCACCAGCATCATCGTCTCATGAGCAGGCACCTGAGTGTGATCTTATACCACTCCTTAAAACCAGGGCGGGCTCTAACACAGAGACCAGATGATTCCTGCTGAGTGCTAACCAGAACTCAGAGGGACAACCCTGTGGGAAGCTGCCATCTACGACCCACATTTCCTGCACTGGACAGCCAACGGCTGGCCAGGCCAAGGTCAGAGACGGCGTACCAGTGTTGTCTAGGCATTTGTATCGAGGGAAGCAGAGAGTCTCCCTGGCCTGCTCTGGGCTGTGGAGAGGCAGGCCCTGTCCTCTCTCTGCAGGGCCTCTCCCCTCTCTGCAGGGCCTCTCCCTAAGGTGCCTTTTTTAGAGTAACAAGTGTCTTCTCTGAGTCCACAGGAAATTTTGCAAAGTTCCTTGAACAACCTCTGTTTCTCTGGGCTTCATTTGCCAAGTTACTCTAAGAAGTCTAGATTCTCCCTCCAGCTTCACTCTGACTTGATGCCCAGAAGAGGTCAAAGGCCTCTCCTTCCTCTGAAAGCAGCAGCTCACCTCCATTGCACCGCCTACCCTGCTGGTCCTAGGCCAGCACCCTGGAGGAGCTCCCAGGCCACAGGGTCAGCTCTGGGGTCCCCTGTCTTCTCCGCCTGCTCTATTCCTTCCCCTAATGACAAGTACTGGGCCCCTGGCTCCCCACAGTGGGCTGTTGATACAGTCGGCCTCCATACCTACAAGTTCAGCATCTGATGATTCACCAATCATGGCTAGAAAATATTTGGAAAAAAATATAAAAAAATACAACAATAAAAATACACTATAACTATTTCCATAGCATTTACATTGTATGAGATATTGTAAGTAACCTAGAGATGATTGAAAGTACACAGGAGGATGTGGGCAGGTCATCTGCCATTTTTATGTCAGACCCTTGAGCACTCCAGGATTCTGATGGCCCCAGGGTCCTCGAACCAACCCCCATGGACACTGAGGGACAACTGTATTTAGATTTTGAGATAATTCAAAAAGTCACCTGGGCAAGTGACCTTTAACAACTAGGCTATAGTCAGTAAGCAAAGATATCATCGAGACATATTCTCTCTTAATAGGGACAAAATTAAAGTGCAAGACACAATACAAAAAGTTTCTTTTTAAGAGCCAACATCAGAGTTTTGTTTGCCTATAAATTAATTTCTTTCAGCTATGGACTTATTTTATTCAGGTCCTGGGCCTGTGGATGTGTGTTCAGTAGAGCAGAGAGCGCAACACCGGGCCAGCCACACGGAGAGGCAGCAGCCCCGGCGCCGCACTGGCACCTCGCAGCATCTCACGCAGGGAGACTCCCCGTTTCAGCAACGACGTGGTGAGAAACAGGGAAGCAAATCAACTGCCTTGGGGAGGCGGCTCCCCACAAAGCCACCCGTGCTGAGCACCACGACAGCAGGCCCTGGGAATAATTTCTAGAAGCAGCTCCTTTCTTGTGTTCTCAAGAATTATCAACATTACAGAGGCAAATCCACAGGTTTTCAGTTTCATAATATCTGTTACTGGCTTTCCGCTCAAGGCGCTGTCAGTGTAGAAAGCTATAGGCCTATTCGGAGAAGACTGATGCTGCGAGGCAGGAGTATGGCACGGAAACAGGAAGGGAAGCAGGTGCTCAGGGAATGGGAGAGCAACAGGCCTGGGCAGCTTCACAGCAGAACTGGGGAGGAAGCTGGAAGTGAAAGGGCGAAAGGCTTTGGAGACAGGGGTGAGGATGGTGGGCTAGGGTGGAGGCGAAGGCAAACGGATTGTTGGGGCCGTGAACAGACCCCCGCAGTGAAGCAGGGGCTGTGGCGAGCAGCGGATCTGACTGGAAGCCAGTGTGCAAAGAGGACTGGTTTGGACATGTCTCCAAACAAGCAACTCGCTGAAGGTTCGTGAGCAAGGCAGTGATGCTTGGGGACATTTACTCCCTTGGTGGCCTTATGCACACCCATCCCTCCAAAGTCCCAGAAGAGTATGCCTTGTAACAAACAAGAGGAAACACTTACATGGCACATAGCGTGCATTAAGTACCGCTCCCTGCACTAGGCACACTTTAAGCCATTTAATCCTTATATCAATTCCCTACCCTGATACTGTTCTAATCCTTATTTTACAGCTTAGGAAATCGAGGAACTAAGATGTGAAATTACTTACACCCACCTAGTAACTGGCAACACCAGGACTCGAACTCAGGCAGTCTGCCTCACAACCCTTAAGCTACACTGCATCTTAGGCAAGAGTCTCTCTGATTACTTCTCACAAGGCTCAGGCCAGTCGCCACTTTCTGTTTCGTGTCAAAATAGAAAATACCAGCTCCAGGGCTGCACCTTGGACTGAAATCTACAGAAATTTTTTCCATTTAATACAAAACTGGAAAAGATAAACGCAAGAGTGGAGGAAAATCTGCATTTCACCCAAATTGGCAATGGAAGCCAGGAACAAGATTCCACACCCCACCCCTCCCGGGGCTGTCCAGCCCAGGCTAAACAGTGGTGCTGGCCACCTCATGCAGGCTGGAGATGACAGAGCCCCTGGCCCCAGCACCCATGGGCCCAGGAGAGGCAGAGACAGCTACCTGAGAAAGAACAGGTCTGCTGTTACTTCTGACACTTTGTCCTGGAGAGCAAGCTGAGCTCAGACCACCAACTCTCAGCAAAGGGTATGTCTAGACAATGCCCTCCATCTCCCCTTTCCCTCCCCACTCACCCACCCTGCAGCCTGGCCAGCCAGGGACGTGGCCACCTGACCCACCAGGACGCACTGATGACCACATGCTCTCCCCTTGAGTGGACTATGACTTCGCCCAGAACAACCAGTGAGAGGCAATACAGACACTGTGGCTTCAGGGTGGAAGACACATTTAGGGACCAGGATCCCTACTCGAGACCTGTCCACAGTCAGCCTTAGGCCAGAAGAGTCGGATGGCTTTTCCACGTGGCCAGGCCCCTGCTGGGCCGCCAGGCTGCAGGTTTTCACCAGGGAGGGCTTTCTCCTCCCCTGCGGAGTGCCGTGGCCCTCACTCAGGGCGCCTGTTTCTCTCCCTGGAGAACACAGGCCAGTCTGCACAGTGGCCACCTTGTCACCTATTTGCCAGCCTCAGAATGCCGCTGTAAGGCCACTGAGCCGCGCCCTGGACGGTGTCAAGCACTGTGCACAGAGGGCGAGGTGCTATTCACAACACGTGCAATTAAAGCCTCAGTCCCTGCCCTCAGCGAGCAGGCACCTCACAGAGAAGGGACATGTCAGATCCCATCACCCTTTGTTCAGTGTGTCTTGTAAGGTGAACATGCTTGCCCCGGGGATGGAATAATTTGAAAGTGGCAACCTCTTTCTAAACTCCCCTTCTCAGGATGAGCTTTCCGGGGTCGACGGCGTGAAGCCAATATTGCAAAGGAACTGCCAGCTAACCGCCCTGGCCGTCCTTCCGCCCGCCATGCCCACCCGCCTGAGAAGTCTGGGGCCTGTGGACTGCACCTGCCAGCCTCTCCCAGCCCTGCATCAGCAGGACGCTGGAGACAGGAGGGCAGGTAAGTCAGGTGTTTTCTTTCCACGTCCCCCAAAGTTGGTGCCATGGTCCCCGTGGTGGCTGTGTCCTTCTGTGAGCACAGCTCCCACAGAGCCCGGGGTCCTCAAACTTTTTAAACAGGGGGCCAGTTCACTGTCCCTCAGACTGTTGGGGGCCGTTGGAGAGTGCGGCGCACGTTCCACACATGCGCACTGTGGGCCCGGGACGAGTGGGCTGCTAAGCAGCACAGGCAGCAGAGGCAAAAAACACCCAGCGGGCCAGATAAATGTCCTCAGTGGGCCGCATGTAGCCCACGGGCCATAGTTTGAGGACTTCTGGCACAGACAGTCCCTGCCCAGCTCCCGCTCCCACTGGGCCTCGCCCCCGAACACTTCTCGCGCCATGCCCTGGGCCTCAGAGGTGACAGCTCCCTCCACTGCCGGCCACAGTGCCTCAGTAGCACTGCTGGTCCCCTTACCCCTCTGTGAATATGCCCTTTGCAATTTCTTTCCAGCCGAACCACCTGTGTAGAGTTCTGTTTCCTGCTGTGACGCCAACTGAACACCCGATGCCCATTCTTCGTGGTTAGCCGGGAAGGTTTATACGGAAAACACGAAGCTTCCGCCACGAGAAGCTGACTCCTCGCTTCCAGGAGTGGAGGAATCGAGCCTGCGCTAAGAGACAACGTCATCTCAGTTTCATGCTCTCCACACGGTCTTCCCTGCTGTCTGGAGGGCTGCGTGTGATCTGAATCCAGAACCCGCAGCCCGGCTCCTCCACCCTAAACCTCGGCAGGACTTCACCGCCACCCGCTCAGTGGAGAGGAGACAGCCCCTCAAACCTCACGGAGCACCTCCTCACACACGTGCGGACGAGAATCCAGGCAGGTGTGGCCCAGCTGATTTCCTTCCGACAGTCTAAAAAACAAGCACTACTCCCCATTCATCCCTCCTGGCCTCCTCGGAATGTCTTTTGCATATTGAAGGCATTCTGCTCACTGCTCTCCCTTCCCTGTGAAGCGGCAGAGGCATCTGTAACTGTCGGTGTTGTGACGAGGCAGAGTATTTAATACCCTACCCCACGACATGTGGGCTTGCTGGGACCTGCTGCCAGGGCAGGGCAGTGGCAGGGAGCAGGAAGCCCTGAGGTGGGGCCTGGGCAGGGGCAAGGCCGTCCTCTCACAAGACACTCAGGTTTGCCCAGGACCCAGTCTGCCTCCTTCCCCTTCAGGAAGAGGATGTTTAGCCTGCATGCACAGCACCAAGATTAACTAGGACAGAAAGGACCATCTCATCCTATCCTCTGCCTCTTCTGGAACTAAATCATCCTTGGCAGGTGGTGTTTCTAGCCACAGTCTCCCTGGGCAACCTCCCCCAGTGCCTAGCAACCCTCCACACTGGGGAGTCCCTGCTGCTGTCTGACCTAAATGCCCATGACGCTCCCAGGCTCGGCGTCCCCTAGACAGGGCCTTAGAGGGCCCTCACCCAAGAGCATGGGCACCACAGGTCCGACTGCTCCCCCCACACTCCCCTCGGCCCCCCTGACTGCCCAGAAGCACTTCGTTTGCAGCCACCTCAAAACTTCCCTTCTTAAAAAGAAATAATTTTCTGAAGCCCAGGGAGTTAATCCATGAAATCTTCAGGAACAAAAACAGCTGGCCCAGGCCCTGGGTAAGTCAATCAAAAAACATGCCAGAGCCATGTACAGTTCAAATCGTTCTTTGTTCCAGCCACAATGCACTGGGTCATGCTGGGCACTACCCATGACCCTGGGCTTCTCAAAGTCTCCCTACTCTGGCCTCAGCCCCACTCATGCCATACCCTTAAAAGCTAAACCCTCTTCAGAGGGACCACGCCATCATTTCCCTCAGTCTCCCCCTCTTGCAGAAACCACCTGATTAAAATTTTTGGAGCAAGTCAAGGTTCAATGACAAATGAAAACAAACTGGTCCCTTGCAAAAGGCACAGGCTGTTCAGCGTAAGGGGAAGCCCCATATGGTTGTTATTCTGAGAAAGAATCAAAGAACCTAAAAACCTGTTTCTTAGACGACAACAACAGGGGATAACACAAGAAACCCTGTTTGTGAACACCCACTCTTCACTTTACGTGCAATCGATCCTAAACAGCGTCAAATGCTGGCGGGCACTCCAGGACCAAAAGGGCAGTCGCGGAAGGAGCACCGGCGAGGCCAGACAGACAGCAAAATTTCCCAAGAAGCACTGAGGGGAAATACCCCTCCCAGACATGCCACATGGAAGGAATTCCGGCGGCTCCTTCCCCACGGCCCTCAGCAGTCAGAGACATTCTAACTCCCTCCTCGGAGAAGGAGGAAAGGCTCCAGATCCTACTCTGAGATGAGAGGAGGACTCAGAGGAAATCTGTCTATCTTTGTTATGGTTCGGTTCCTTCACTTGGACTCTTCCGGTCTGGAGCTGAGCCTCAGATTTCTCATCTGTAAAATGGGCATTTTAATGCCCATGTTGTGGGCTGGTAAGATGGATATATGACATCATATATCTTCATGGGTGGTTGATGACAAATCCAACAGGTGCTTAGTGTTTCCTCCCTGCCCAGTCCTGCCATGCCGTATTCCCAAAATTCCAAGGATGCTCTAATGATGACTACATAAGAAGGCTTACTTCCCTGATTCCTAGCTAGGTAACCTGGGCACATCACTTAGCTGGTCTTGGCCTCATTTTACTCACATTTAAAGTGAGTGTCATAATCATATACACCTAACAGGCTGGTGGGGGCTAAAGGAGAGGAGAGTATCCCCTAGTGCCCCTGTACCATGGGCGAGGCACCATGCCAGGCTTCAGGAACACAGTGGTGGGCAACGCCCAACAGAGCCCAGGTCTCACGGAGACACTACACAAACCGGCACAAATCCATGCAAAGTAACACATGACTGCAAATTCTGCTACATTCCATGGATGTGTTATGAAGAAAAGGAACAAGGGTCCCCACTCAAAATAAACATTCAATAAACAATAGATGCTCTAGTTAGGATTATCAGTCACCAGCCAGCGTAGCTTTATCACCCCTCAGTTCACAGAAGAGCAAAGAGAAGCTCAGAACAGCTTGGTAATTTTTCCAGCTGGCACAGCTTGAAGGGCAGCACCAAGATCCACACCCAGCTTGGAGCCTGCCCTTCCCTCAGAGCCCACGGCCTCCATATCTGATATGCAGACACCCTCTGAGCTTTCCTGAGTGTCATGTCATCTCCCTGGATGCTTATGACCTTTCTGGACATGGAAAGATCTTGTTATCTTCTTTCTGCTTACAGAGAAACTGAGGCCCAAGGCCACTCACTCAGCATACCAGAGCTAGGTCTCCTTTTCCTACAAAACCACATTGACTCCTGCTTCCATTGGAACCCAGTGGGCCCTCCCAGCTCCCAGGTCTATAAGGGAGCAGGGGCACAAACACATACATGGTTCCAGCCCTGGCAGCACCAACCTTCAGAGTCCCAAGCTTCATCTAACAGCTGTGTCCCGAGCACAGGATGGTCACTGCAGAATGCGTGTGAGAGCAGGTGTCAGGGGCTGGAGCGTGCCCAAGGCCCCTGCAGCCCCTGGATCAATACGTTCAGCCTGATGACTTTCAGGGCCAGGCCAGTGGCTGGCGCATCCATCCAACTCAGAGCTCTGTGCAGGATAACGAGGCCATATGCTCCCAGTGCTGGCCCACCCAGTGCATTCTCAAAAGCCAGCAGGCTCAGAGGCATCATTCTGGAGGTGGAGGAAGGGAAAAAGTGAGGCAGCTTTAGGGAAAACAGGGGCTTTGGGCAGAACGAATGCACTTTCCCCTAATGACATGCACACAGCAATCCCCATGCCTGCCCATTCCTCTTTGGCAGCCGTGTTTTCTGAGCTCTTAGACAACAGAGAACTGCTAGTCTGTGTCCACAGAGCCCAAGGATGCAGCATTTATCTCATCAGGTTACTGAGATACAGTGTGGGCGTTTGGATGTCATCACTGCACGGTAGCAGCGTGCAGCGAAGGGGCACAGAGGCACTGAGATAAATGACACAGGCTCCTTCAAAACACAAGGAAACCAACGGAGAGCTGCAGACTGCCTGAGCCGGGGGCCCGGGCTGCCGGCCCACCAGGCCTTCCTTCTGCGGGAAACTGCGGGGCAGTGAGAGAAGTCAGGCCTACACGGACGGGGAGGGGCAGAGCACACAGTGCTAGGCGGCGTCCTCTCAACCCCCGGCTCCTTCCACCACACCCCAGGTCTGCGCTCGGCATCTCCAAGGAGAGATGACGGCAGAGAGGCGCTGCACAGCCTCACCTGTGTCTGCAGGCAAGCTGGGCCCCAGGGATGCTCTGCAGAAACCACAGATTCAAAAGAGGTTTGATTACCTACTAAGAAGGGACAGAATTGTCGGGGAGGAGGAGGCAGGATACAGGAGCTCCTGACCCTAGCTAACGCTCCACCTGCCCTGCCATCCAGCAAGGCAGAAGCAGAGAAGGCATGATGCCAGACAGAGGGGGCATCTTCCCCTCTTGCCTTGGAATGAAGTATCAAGCACCTCTGGGTCCAGAGAGACCCAGGCCTAATCTTTTTGCCTGAAACAGGAGTGGAACCAAAGCCCCAGTTTGGTGGTTCCAGCTCTGTAATTCAGAACCAGGGTTGGGGGGGCCGAGGGTGGGGTGCACTTCACCCAGCAAGCCAGCCCTTTCCTGGTAATGAACGGCTCCTTTGCAATGCCTGCGCCAGGTCAGGCGCTCTGCCCACCTTCAGAAGGGCTGAGGGCCTCCCCCCAGGCCAGCAAAGATACTCTTCAAGCTCACTGTCCTGGAATCCCTGGTGTTGCCTAATTCACCAGGTCACTTGAGGGTAGGAATGACCTCAGCTCATCAGGCAGGCATCCTAGAGCTGATATTTAAGGAAAAAAATTCAGAGGCTTAACAAGTAGTCAAGAAAAAGGCAGCTCAGACAATTGGAAGGACAGAGGGATTTGCACAGAGGAAAAGTATCAAGGTGGGCCAGGGCAGGCCGGAGAAAACAGCTCTGGGATGAGGCGCAGTTGGGCTCTGGCCGATGAAGAACTTCTTGGTTCAGAGCTCACTCTCTGCCCCACTGAGGACACGGGGGAGAGTAAAGCCAAGGGGGACCATCAGTTTTACAAAAGATATTTCTTGAGGAAGTCCTGGCTGCCAAGGGAACCCATGTCTCATCCAACAGGGAGATGTAGCTGGATTGCCAAAAGGGCTGGGTGACCTCAGGGCTGCCAATCACTCCCTAAACCGTGATTTGGCAGCAAAAAGCCCATGTGGAGGAGGGTCAGGGAGTGACAGGAGGAACTAAGAGCACGCAGCCACCACTAAGCCAGAGTGCTTGGGAACCTGTTCTGTGTCCAGCACAGCTGCAAGGGCTGTGAAGCTTTTATCTTAGACCAGAGACGCTGTCTCTCAGGACTCAGTTCCCTCATTTGCACAAGAGGGTTGGACACGATACTCCCTACAGCTCGCGTCAGTTCAGACGGTGTAGGTCTAATCGAGGGCTCCTGACCTGCTAGTTTCATCTCCCTGGATCACTGTGGTCATCCAAAGACACGCCCAGAAGAACAGCAGAGCCCAAGGGAAGCAGGGACTGGCTCTTCTTCAGAAGGGCCCCAGAACCCTCACAGAGGTGTCCTGACCATGTGGTGTCCATTCTGGTCCCGCCAGGGCCCTCGCCCTACTGCCTGCTGCCTGGGCGACATCCCCATTTGGAGCAACGCTTTGAGCCCTGTCTTCTGCTGCCCACAAGTGACAGGAGGGACTGTGCAGGACCACCGGGAGGAGGAAAGAGTGAAGACCTTTGGCTGCTCGGCTGCTCTTTGGGTGTAGGCCCAGGGCTGGAGGCTGGCCCTGAGATGTCCTTTCATTTACACATTTGATCCCAGGCGTAGGACCTGGCTGAATAAGAGGTGTTGCTGCTGTCTCTCTCTCCTGTGCACACCTCGAGTCTTTCTCCTGCTCCAGCCTGGCCTCTCCAGTCAGTCTCTGCTTGGACATCTCAAACTTACAGAGTCCGAACTCCAACTCCTGGCCTTCCTGTACCCCCCAACAAGCTGCCGCCCACCTCAGATCACAGCTGCTCTCCAGACTTCCAGCTGCTCAACCCAAGAAATGTACAGTCCATCTTCATCTTCTTTCTCTCACACCTAATGTCCAACATGCCAGCAAATCATTTCAGCTGTGCTTCTACATGTATTCAGGATCTGGGACCTTCTCTCCACCTCCACCATTATCACCCTGGTCCAAGTTGCTACTATCTGCCTCCCGGATTACTGGTCCAGTGCCAGCAAGCTCCCCACACCTATTCTCCTTTACACATCCATCAGTCCCTCCCGTGCTCAGAACCCTCCGTCAACGTCACACTTCGTTCTCAGTAAAAGCTACAGTCACTGCGATGAATTACAAGGCCCTCAGTGCTCTTCCTCTATCCCTCACCGACCTCTCCTCAAGAACACACCACTGCAGCCACCACCCCCCGCTCCTCAGACACACCAGGCTCATGGCCACCTCAGGGCCTTTGTACCTGCTGTGCCCTCTGCCCTTGAATGTCCTTCCCCAGATATCCACAGAACTTACTCCCCCACCTCCAGCAGGTCTCTGCTCAAATGTCATCTTCTCAATAAGACCTTCTCTGAAACCACCATTAAATCATAACCCCACCCTGAAGCACCCTACCTCTTTCCCTGCATTCATTCCCCTCTGTATCTAGTACCACATATTTTCTTTATTTTTATCCGTTATTTTCTCCTTTCCTTTACTTTCTTCCTCCCACAAGTATAAGCTCCTTGAGGGCAGGGATTTTTGTCTGTTTTGTTCACTGATGTAACTAGTGATGCATCTACAACAATGCTTGACACTCAATAATTATTTTTCGAGTGAATAGTAGCTTCTACCCCTTCTGTAGGCACTCAGAGAACATTTTAAAAAGCAGGGGCAAGAAGTCACTTTCTAGATCTACCACGTGCTTCTGATTTTCTACTTGCGGTCACTCTGTCCTGCTCCTACTGACTTTCTGGACCTGTAGGAGTCTTCTCCACCCCCACTCTAGTCCTATAAAGCATCAGTCTGGCTCCTGGCTGACCCCTGGCCTCCTGTGTCACCAGCCTCCACATCAGAGAGATGCTGGTGTGCTGTGACTGCAGGAGTCGGCTCATGTCAGACTCCTGGTCCTGGCTCCTGCCCTTCTCTGTCAACCTACAGCCACATACACCCACTGCAGATGCTGGAGACGTGGCCTTGGCCATAAGAAGGCTGCACTACTGTACCTGCAAGACTGAGCCCTCGTCTGATTGGTCAGTGCTCCTTTTCCCGTGGGGGGAGTGAGGGAGGAAACAGACTGGAGACTCAAAACACACCAGGTGTTTAATAGATGACTAAGTGAAAAAGGTTTCCAAATCACATACCAAACACAGCAGCTTGCCACAGCTTTCTGCCCACTGCTTGCATCATGATTTCTAGACTCAGAAAAAGGCCAAGGGAAAGGTGGTTGGAATTGCCAGCTGATGGCCACATGGTTTGCAATCTCCTTATGGGAGGGTAAAGTCATGGACTCTGGCCTGCATCTCCAGGGGACTCTGAACATCTCCTGAGTTGAGCGAACAAGTTCTGTTTCTAGCATTCAGTCTCAGCAACTGAGTCGTGAGAGCACGCCACTCTGCCCCTGGCACGCTTCTGCCTAGTCCCTCTTTAGCCCGACTCTGCGCTAAATCAGAACAGCGGACCCAAGCCTGGCCCCGAGTCCCTGAATGAATGGACTGACTCTCTCCCACAAGGTGATACTGAAAGACAAACAAGATAGTGGAGAGGTGAGCACTTTGCCTCCGAGGAGGAAAGGCTACCATGTGATGTCCATTTAACATCACTCTCATGTCAACATGTGCATACGCATCATAACACAGCAGCCTAAAACACCTCCAGACACTTTCAAGACTTCTGCTGGCCAGAAGAGATGGCATACAACTGCTTAAATTGACTAGTTTTAAAACTAAGATTTTTTAGAAGTATAGCTCTTGCTCTACATTATATAAAGAAAGCTACAAACTCAGATGTTATACGGTGTGGGAGAGAGTCAGTTCACTTGCTCAGAGACTCAGGGCCAGGACTTGGACCCGCCTTTCTAGCTTTCTGCAAAGTCCTTTTTATTTTTGTTGTTGCTATGATTACTTTTGGGGTCTTCTTCATAAATTCTTTGCCTAGGCCAATGTCTATAAGGAGTTTTTCCAACATTTTCTTCTAGAATTCTTATGGTTTCATGCCTTAGTTTAAGTCTGTTCTCCACCATGAGTTGATTTTATGAGAGGTGAGAGGTGTGGATCCTGTTTCAGTCTTCTACATGTGGCTATCTAATTTTCCCAGCACCATCTATTGAATAGGGATTCTTTTCCCCAGTGTATGTTCTTGTCTGCTTTGTCAAAGATCAGATGGCTATATGAGGATGGTTTTAGATAATATCTGTGTTCTCAGTCCTGCTCCATTGGTCTATGTCTCTGTTCTTGTGCCGGTCCTATCCTGTTTTGGTTATTATAGCCTTATAATATAGCTTGAAATCTGGCAAATTGATGCCTACCAATTTGTTCTCTTTGCTCAAGGTTGCTTTGGCTGTATGGGGTCTTCTCTGGTTCCATACAAAGCACAGAATTATTTTTTCTAGATCTGTAAAAAATTGTGTTGGTATTTTAATAGGGATTACATTGAATCTGTAAATCACTTTGGGTAGTATAGACATTTTAACAATTTTGATTCTGCTGATCCATGAGCATGGTATGGTTTTCCATCTGTTTATGTCCTCTGCTATTTCCTTCCTCAGTGTTTTGTAGTTCTCCCTGTAAAAGTCTTTCATCTCCTTAGTTAAATATATTCCTAGGTATTTTATTTTCTTTGTTGCTATTGCAAAAGGTATTGAGTCTTTGATTTGGTTCTCTGTTTGACTGTTGCTGGTGTATGTGAATGTTACTGATTTGTGTACATTAATTTTGTAACCTGAGACTATGCTGAACTTATTTATCAATTCTAGTAGGCTCTTGGCAGGAACTTTGGGGTTTTCTAGGTATAAAATCATATCATCAGCAAAGAGCGATAGTTTGACCTCTTCTGCCCCCATCTGGATACCCTTGATTTGCTTCTCTTGCCTGTTTGCTCTGGCTAGGACTTCCAGCACTGTGTTGAATAGATATGGTGATAGAGAGCAACCTTGTCTGGTTCCAGTTCTAAGCAGGAATGACTTCATTTTTTCTCCTGGTCAGTATGATGTTGGTATAGTTTGCCATATATGCCTTTTATCTTTTTAAGATAAATCCCGTCCATGCCTATTTTGTTAAGCATTCTTATCATAAAAGGGTGCTGAATTTTGTCGAATGCTTTTTCTGTGTCTACTGAGAGGATCATATGGTCTTTGTTTTTACAATGCTTAATCCAACACTGACAGGCTACCTCTGGGCCACAAAAATAAGTATTTCTCTACCACTTCCTCCTGTCAAAAGACCCTCAGAAATCCTGTCCTGCTCTTATCTCTCCAACACTCTTAGCTCTGTAACACTTCAGAGAGGCTTTGTTTCTTAAAAGAAAACAGGCAACCCACTTCTGGTCTTTAACCACTAACTTGTGAGGTTTGTTTTTTTAGGAAAAAGACATTAATTTTCCTCATTAGCATTTTTATTACACTCAGCCACGTTTTAACTACCTAGTTACTATCCAAATGAAGAAGTGGCTTTCGGCTGCTCTCAGAGACTAGCCAACTGGTCTCACACTCAAGCTTGCATTACAAAACCTTGGTGGGCTTGTTAAAACACAAATTTCTGGGTCCTACCTGGGACCCATTCTGTAGAACTGGCACCTCTAATAGATTCCAAGGTGATTTTGCTGGTTCAAGGCCATATTTTGAGACTATGCTTTAAGCTACCTTTCCTGGCTTCTTTGTGGCCCTTGAATTTTTTTTTCATCCAGATAGAAAAGTAAAACTGTTAAGTGAAGGAAATACTGAGCTCTCTGATTTCCCCAGGCTCAGGTAAAAAAAAACCCAGTTAAGAAAAGGCTGGGTTGATAATCCTGCTTAACTCACCAGTGTAATTCTATCACCCCCATCAAGTTTTGGAATTTGAAAAAGTGTACAAGTTAATTTATATTGAATTCATAATATTACTTTATTAATCCATCTCTCAAATGGATTACTTTTTAAAGAAGCTTTTTGCCTTTTTATCTCTTCTGAAAACTTTCAAATTCATTTTAATGGAACAATATTAACCAGAATTTGATCAGAAATACTCAGTGCTTTTAAGGAGCTGATGCTCATATATCTATAATTAAAAAAATAAGAAAAATATTTTTCTTATTTCTTAAAGAAAATGTCTTATTTCTTAAAGAAAAAGGCTTTTAAAACATGAGTTATCTGAAATGGCGAGGGAAGAGATTAAAGTAACACTGTAATGGGCAGTTTGGAAAGGGCAGCATTTACATAGTAGAAGGAGCACCAGATTGGATCTGGACCTGAAACCCAGTTCTAGTTACCACACTGAGTTTGTGGGTTCAGAAAATTATTTTTATGGATCTCAGGTTCCACATAGGTAAGATGAAGATACTAATATCTTTCTCAAAAGATCATAATTAAATTTGTTTTATCCCACATCATTTTTTTAAAAAAAGGACTTGAGAGTTTTTTAAATCTCACGTCTTAAAAAAACTTGAGAAAAAAATGAGTTATCAAAAATTAATAAGTAAAATATATTAAAAAAAAACAAATATGCCAACCAAAAACATAGCACAATTATTTTGACCAATCAAAAATGCTGGCCTAAGTCTCCTGGCAGTTAAGTTGAAGGAGAAAATTATTACAGAACTCTCATCTCATTAACAGAGAGGTGGAAACAAATTCCTCAAAGCAATTAAATGAGAGAATGTGTGTGAAAGCTTTTGGTAAATATCCAGAAATAAGATGCCATCATTAAGGTTACAGGAAGGGGTGGATATGAGCTTACTCTCATGGTGGGATAGGGCAGACCCAAATCATACCAGGTCATAGGATTTAATGCAAAGGAACTCTGTCTACATCTTCCCTTTCTTTTGGCTTGATTCTCAAAGAAACCTGCCTCCCGAGGACTGGGGGAGGTGCACTCACTGAAGGCAGATTGAAGGTGCTCTCAGAGAAAGCTGAGTGTAGCATTCACTTATGTGAAAATGTCATTCCCATGGGTCAAACACAACCAAATATCAGTGATTCCATATGGTTTAGCCTAACAGTAAGACCAAGTGAAGTGGAGGTGTAAAGAATGTACAACTTCATGCCTGCCTTTTCAGTCCTAATAATTAGAAAAGAAAAGTATGAAGACTAGAGAGTTAAAACTAGTTTTGAGCCTTACAGCTTGAGAATCTAGAAGAATTGGGAGGAGATCAAGGAAAATGATGAAAAAGTCGTAGAGGAGGGGAATGATGCCAGAGAATGTGCCAGGGAGGAGCAAGCTGTTCAGCACACCCAGTCCCCCATCCTCCTGGGTATCAGCTTGCTACATTTCCCGCCTCCTCTGCAGACAGGTGTGACCCACAGCTGACTCTGGCCAGCGGACTGGCAGTGGGCAGTAAGCAGAGCCACCACCATGAGGCCCTGTGCTCACTCCTCTCTGGCTGGCTGGATTCTGGACGTCAACACTCAGGGAGGCCTGGCAAGCCACTCACCAAGCATGGCACAGCCGTAGGCCCCCAATAAATATGGAGCAGGGCCACTCCATTCCCCAACTGGTTTTGCGTGAGTGATAAATAAGCTTCCGTTGTGTTAAGCCACTGCAATTTCGGAGTTCAATTGTTATATAGCTAATATAATAGAAAAATGGATAAAGGAATTGATGTTCTTCTGCTCAAAAAAAAAAAAATGACAGAAATGAACTAAGTGGGCAAGAACGCTGTCCACTGTTTAAAAAGATAGCCTGCTGGTTCACAAACCTGGAAACACCCTATCAGAACACCAGTGGCACTTTTAAATCAGATTTCTACCACCACACCCTCCCACCTTGATCTCCTGGGTCTTCCCAGGCTATTTCTTTAAGTTCTTTAGGAGGTTATGACACTGACCATCAGACTGGACTCTGAGGACAGCTGGAAAGGTGTGGCTGCAGCGCAAACTCCATCAACACCCTCATCTCTCTACCCCTGAAAACTCGTCACCTGCTAATCTTATGTCGTCTTCTCCTCATCTCTAACTGGTTAACTGGTGTGCTTAATCAACTCAAGAACTCTGCACGCACATCAGGGGCCAAGATCATAGCTTCTGTATTGCTTTTCTGAACAGCATGAAGCTAGGCAGGTAATAAAAGCTCAATCAGCACATTAATTCACTTGAGTCAAGCAGTTATTTTCTGTACCATCAGAATGAGGGGGAAAGGGCTGGTCTAGCAGCTTAGACATGGGCTAGACTTAGTGAAACACTTCTAACTGTGTGTGAGATTCATTTTCAAGACACCAATGTGCTCAAGGAGGTGACTGATCGCCCTGTGCTTTGACAGAGAGGTGGCCAGTTCTCAAACTTTAATAGGCACAAGGCTGAACTACGAAGCTTGTTAAAAATACAGAGTGCTAGACTCAGCGCCAGTAGTCTGAGTCTGATCTGGTAGTCTGAGCAGGGCTCAGGAGCCTGCACTGATGACATTCCTCTTCCTACTACCCACAGTTTTGTATGCAAGTGGCAAGAAACAGTGGGCGTGACTGTAAAGCAGCGAGGTCGGGGCCAGGTCTATTTTGTTTAACATTACATCTGTAAGGCAACCACACTGCACAGCTCACAGTAAAGTTCACTGTCTGTCAAGTGAGGAGGGCATTCAACTGTCTGACTTATCCTAAATATCACCACTCCTTGAAAAAAGGAAATGAACTAGGTGACCCATCTGGTTCTCTGAAGGCCACCAGCTCACTGTCACATACTTAGTAAACTGGGAAGAGCCCCTCCTGGCTGCCTCAGCCCCATCTGCTCGGAGTTCTAATTGAGGAGGCCAACCTCCCTTGATTGGCACTTCCTTCTTGCTCTGCCAGAGACCATCTGTACCCACCACCTCCTGACAGCCCAGACAGCCCAGACAGCCCTTCCTCCTTGCAGACGCAGACGGGCAAGGACATTGGCAAATGAACCCGGATCCAGGAATGAGAGCCTGCCTTTCACACCCTGGGCTGACCCCAGGACCGTTAGCCACCCCTGCACAGATTCTCAGAACCCCCTGCACCTGGGAATGGTGCTTTCCTAATAACTACGTTTTGTTTCTGTGACGGAATACCGAGTACCCTCTTCCCACAATCTCACAGTACCTCATGGAGACCAGTAGGCAGCAAGTGTCTGTATCCATATTTTGCAGATGGTGAGCAGAGAGGAACTCTGATCTGCCCAAGGTCGCCCAGCAGGTCAGAAATGAAGCCAGGGAAGGCATCCGAGCTCAGCACACCCAGAGCCACTGCTCTCGCACGGCCAAAGCACCTTCCCATGTATGGGAAGTTGCAGGTGCTTTGATTCAAGCTGCCCCTCAGTTTTGCAGTAAGGGCATGTGTTCTTCGGAAAAGAAATGCCAAGCTACGCCCTAGACAACTGGGTTGCAAAGATAAAGAAGTATACTCAAGAAGTGTACTGACTAGGTCTCTTTAAGCCCCTCTTCTGCAATTGCCTCCCTCAATTAAAAGACATTTGGGACAGATCTCTTTCAGAGAGACCGTTCTTCAACCTGCATCCAGGGGAAGAGAGGATGGAAGGATGAAGAAAGGCCGTTTTCTTGGCAGTGGAAGTGGACCTTTGGCTCTCCAGCTGGGCTGGGGCATGTAGAATCACCCGTGGGACTTTCTCTCCACATATCTTCCCCTTCCCCAGGCTCCGACAAGTCGACTGACTAACTCCAACTCTGACTTCTTAACAAGTAACAAAATGGAGTTGTTTGAGTGTCTTTTTCCTCTTGCCTTAGCCCATGGGGGAGGTGTTAACAGCAAAGAGGACAGGGGTGAACAGCAGGATGGAGAAGCTCAGACGCTGGGCAACCACCAGCAGGGCCAGGGAGGCCCTGGGCCAGTGCCACGCATCCTCAGCAAATGCAGAGAACGTGAGAGCAATGGGGCGCCAGACAGTTCTCAGACCCAGAACCTCATTCCTGCACTGAGACAATCAGAAAATACAGGGTTACAGAATTCACACCCGGAGCTTAAAGGAAAAATACCCCAATGGAACACTTGTGTGAGAAAGAAATGAAATGTAAGGGCCGCCCTAGACAACTGGGTTGCAAAGATAAATGAGACAGCCCGTGTACTCAAGAAGTGTACTGACTAGGTCTCTTTAAGCCCCTCTTCTGCACTGAACCCTCCTCCCCACCCCCCTGGGAGCCACTGGAGGGGGGATGCCCGTCCAGGCTGCAGAGTGGTGAGCACAGTGCCACACGCACACAGTAAAGCTCCAGCAAAATCAGTTGCTTTTGCATTGCAAGTTTTTCTAGACATGTCCATTTTTGCTATAAATAAGGCATGGCCAGGCGAGGTCCGCCAGTGATGACTTCAAGGCTCTCCGTCACATGCTTAGTCCTGTCAACAACCAAACACGTCCTCTGGACCCTCCCACTGTTCTTCCTCCCATTTGGCACACGCCCTTATTTGTCTCTCGGTTTCAAAGTTCTCTCTCAAAGGATCCCGTAAATCGGGAATATGACATAGAAGGTTTTCTTATGAGCTTTCTTAACCTTATAAACTGCTTCCAGTAAGATAAAAGAAATAGTCCTCAACTGCAGCAAGAGGGGCATGTTTTGGACATCAGAATGAGCTTCCAGGAAGTACCTGCTAGTTGAGGGCCACACAGGTAACCAAGGGATGGGGCGAAGAGACAGGCATTGACATTTACTGACAACATACTATGTGTGCATGTCATTATTTTATCTAATCCTCAACACCCTCCTGCCAGGCAGGTTCAGAGATAAAGAAAGACTAAAATAATAACATTTCTATAGCAGATGTTCTTAAGAAGGAGAAGCCACAGACACAGGTCCCGATGACTTCTGAGTAGCATCTGGGGGGAAGAGGGTCCACAGGGGATGTCGGCCCCTAGTGCACCCAGAGTTGCTCAAAGAGCCTTCATACACATTAGGCAATGACCAAGGGAGTTCTGGACTGTGTGTGGTGGCAGAGATGATAGTCCTTTCTGCCCCTTCCAAGCTCAAAACCCATTAAGAAGATAGAGAAAGCACACAGACTGAAATCAAACTGAAAGTTTGATTATGAACAAACACTAAAACAAAAGAAGTGCTTACATGGGCTTCAAGGAGCTTCCTAACATTTCATGCATAATTAAACCCACTTAGCCGAAAAGTGGGACCATCATAGGTTTCTCCCACAGGGCCAGAGCCAGCCCCAGTAACTTGGTGAGCACTGCTTTGCAGATAAGTGGACTCAAAAGAGAATCCCAGAGGAGGTAAGCCAAACTCACCCATCTCCCCTTGGGGCAAGGGCATGAGGAGACCTTCCTTTCAGGGGGTGCGAGTTGGTAACAGGAAGAGTAGGGAGTAAGTGCTACTCCTCTTTGCGGGGAAGGGGGTGTGCAAAGCTCTCAAGCTAACTTGAATGCATATGGAGGGAAAGAATTAGTCTGAGCCATGAGCCAAGCAAAGGGCTGTCCTCTAAGGGATGATGCAGGATGCCTTGGGAGGACCCAAGAAGGTCCTGGGAAGTACACAATGGGAAAGAGAAGGAGCTTACAAAAAATAAGGAGGAGGTTTGGCTTAGCAGGCCCGTAAATAAAACACACAGCTGTCCCAGGACCAACACCTTGATCCGATCTGGCATTTGTTCTACGTAGAACCTGAATAATCTCTTGGGACCAACCAGGCCTCTACCACCTACAGAGGCAACCTTGACATTCAGAGCACGTAGTGCCTGTCCCTGCCTCCTGATGGGTCGCAGTGGCCCCACACAGGGTGAGCGATGAGTCTCGCAGCAGCCTCCAGCCCTGCTCTGCCGCTCCGCAAGCCCTCAGCTCTTCGCTGCTTGGTTTCTTCTTTTCCGTCCCCCGCCCCTTCCCACTCGGCGCTTTGCCCTCTCTCCGCCCTCTTCCCAGACCATCCCGGAGACCCAAACGTTTGTGTACCATATCAGATCTGACGATTCGGAGAGGCCCTTGCCTGTGGCCAGATCACAGAGGCCACTCTGTATACACCAGCCCTTTTTTGGACTTTCTCTTTCAGGCAGCCTGAATATTTACATACTAGGAGCAAGCCCTGTAAGAGTCCCCAGCAGATAATACATTCATGCAAGCAGCCGTCTCTGGTGGAAAAAAATCGTTATTAATTAGGGTTACAGCACTAGTTTTAACTGCGGCAGGAGCTGAGCCAACGCAATTTAGTGGTATGCAGGCTTTTTCTGAACTCCAATGGATACTTCACAAATAACAATAAAAATTTTAATGGTAGCACAGACATGGAGTAGGCGACACAGCTTCACTCATTAAACAACCTCCACTCACCATGCTCAAGGATTCAAGCTGTTTTATGTGGCCGGCCGCTTTGCCTAAGCCTGCTGCAGATGACAGAATAAATGTTCATGGTGTAGAGTTGCAGTAAGAAACAGGTTTCATAGCCCTGCTTAGCAGATGCACAAACCAAGGCGAGAGCAAGGAAGTGATTCAGGGTTGATCAGAGGAGGTGCCAGGAGCCCATTCTCAGCCCCACCTCTCACCCCAGCCTCATTCCCTTCTCATTTCCCAAGTGTCTTCGCTTCATGGTGGCTAGGAAGATTCCATTCTCTGGAGAACTGCAGGACAGCTGTTTCCGATTATTTGTCCAAGAGAGACACATAACTGAAAGGGTGTTTTGGTTATAAAACAATCTATTTTCTACCCGCCAGAAGTTGTGTAAATTTATTTCCATGGGATGGGGCTGGGTTTGGTTACAGGACAATAGAGGACCCCACTGCATCAGCAAAGTTGATGACAGGGAGCCCAGGGGCTGTGGCAGTCTACCTGGGTGACACCAGGGCATTTGGTGGCTTGCTGGTGGCTCCACTAACCTACCTCAACCTCCCTGGTTTGAAATCTGCAATTTCACAGGAGCTGTTTCTCCCCTGTAGCACTGAATTTTCATTACAAAGGGGGGTTTCAACATGGTTCAGCTGTGTCCTTTCCTATGGTTGTCCTGGAAAGCTGGGGTAGCTCTGACTAGCCATCGACCGTCTACCCACGTGCTGGACACAGCTGGATGAACCACATTCCCCACCAGCAACTCAGCTTCCCTGTGCCCTCACCCCCATGACCTCAGCATGGCTGTAATGTGTCCCATTTTCTCCCGTGCGCTTCAGAAGCTTTCAGGAATGATTCTCCACTCCCTGGATATTGATGAGATAGAAATTAAACGATCAAGGAGCAGTACACAAATACACGCACACACCCTCCAACTCAGGTCTTTAGAAAGTGACATGACCTTATGAGCTGAGCTCTCCCTCTTTCTGCCTCCTACGGAGAGCCACTCTCAGTGCAGGCAGAAGTCATCATGGTGGATGGAATGGTCTCTTTTCCAGAAACCCACAGGGAAGGGCAGAGAAGCCAGCCTGGACTGGTTAGGGAGGGGACAGCTGCAAGCCCACAGATGAAAAAGTAGAGTTATTCCTCTTGGTAGATTTTCTTCATCTCCACGGAGAGCAGAACAAACCTGAAGTGCGTAGAATTTCCATGACAGCCAAAACAGAAATGTTGGGCAGTGAGGTCACGACGACAGAATGAGCACCCAGGGGCACGGGGCTGGCACTGCACAGTGATCAGGTCAGCAGGGCTGCGGTGGAGGGAGGACCGTCGTGCAGAGCCGGAATGCAGGACTCCAGTGGCTTGGCGGTTTAGCACAGGGCCCAGGGGCGGCGTTCAGGTGCTCTCAGCCCCGTCACTCACGGCTCTCAGGCATGTCGTCACCCACTGTGTCCTGCCTGAGTGGCTGCTGTGAGGCTCCAATGGGATCGTGGCTGTGGAAGTGACCTGCAAACTAGGAAGCGCTGCCCAGAGACCAGTGGTCACCCACCGTGTCCTCGGTCCTCACCAAAGGTCTAGGGATGGGGACAGGGTCTTGGCCTGTGCCTGTCGGGACCTGGCGCCGCCAACCTGACAGGGGCCTCTGTCCTGGTAACAAGTCGAGCCCTCCCAGCTAAAGCAGCGGGGAGGTGCACAGCCAGGGGTGGAAGTATCTCTGCATGGAGCGCTCAGTGCCGGGGCGGAGACACGGAGCGGGCCGGGTGCCGTCTGTGCCTCGGGGAGAAGGCCATATGCAGGGACGGGCAGACGTGTCCCCGTCCTCAAGGGATCCACAGAGCAAGCGAAGCAGATGGCACCGATGTGGGCCACTAGCAGGGTGTACTCTGCACTAGATTTTAGGCCTGACCCACCTTGGGCAGGTCACATGGGTCCTCCGAATCCCAGACACCTTGCCTGTAAAAAGGGGATGATCGTGACCTGCCTGTCCCTACTTTCTAAGACAAACATGAAAGTCCGGGGGCCACAATGGCAAAGGGACAACAGCAGTGACAACAAACACTTACTAGCATCTATTCGGTGCCAGGCACTCTTTAAACTGCTTATGACCAGCGGTCAGCAAACTTTTTCCATGAAGGGTCAGGTAGTAAACATTTTAGGATTTTATTTTAGGGTTTGTGGGACAGACGGTCTCTATCATAATCACTTATCTCTGCTGTTGTAGCAGAAAAACAGCCACTGACGGGATGCAAATGGTCAAGTGTGGCTGTGCTCCAATATAATTTTATTTACAAAAGCAGATGGTGGCTGGGCTTGCCTGCAACCAGTAGTGAGCCCACTCCTGCTTTACATACATCCACTCGGCACAACCCCTTGAAGCACACACCACTTCCCACTTATTCTACAGACACGGAAAGCAAGACCCAGCAAGGTGGATTAACTTGCTGGAGGTCAGACAGCCATGAACTGGCAGTGGTGATGCCAATAAAGGCAATCTGGTTCCGGAGCCTTTACCTCTCTGCTGATAGCCTCTTGGGCACCCTGGACGTGAGACATAATAACTACTAAGCAAAACTGCAGCGCCCATCAAATGTGATGGTAATAATAACAGACAAATTTACTGAGACCCTATTCCACGCCAGGCACTGCGCCAGGTGCTTCCCACGCACAACCCTCACAGCAGCCCCGTGGACCCGGCACTATCACTACGCACACTTCACAGATGGAGAAACTGAGGCTGAGAGTTAAAGTCAAGTCACTCAAGGTCCCAGAGTTGGTACACATCAGAGCCATAGCTGCACCTAAGTCTGTCTGCCTCCAGGGTCAACCCTGTCCCCTGTCTGGCCAGAAACCAACACCTGCTGCCTTCTCTGGTTTACTTCTCCTCAGAGCGAGCTTGACACTGCCCTCTCTGGGAGTTTACACCCGCTGTGCTCTGGACACACATGCAGCTCTGTGCCACTGGGGACAGACCTAGCCCTGCCTAACCCTGGAGGAAAGGAAGCCTCACTCCTGCTCCCCAATTGCAAGCCACACCTGGCCTCCCCAGCACCACCTCTTGCTTGTCCTGGATGTCACTTAGCAACACACATCATCTGTAAGTTTCTATGGCACCATGGGCTGAACATCTCACTCACAGGCTGCTAAAAATATGGGAAAAGGGAGCACAGGGATGGGGCCCTGGCTCCTTCGCAACGGAAAGGGATGCTCCCCTGGGCCCTCGGCACAGCTGCAGAGAATGTTCCCCGGAAGAACATCATGGAGACTCCCGGCATTCCAACTCTGGCTCTCAGACTCATCTGCTCCTGTCCTTAGCTGGCCAGGACTTGAGCAGAAAAGAGACTGCTCGCTGGCTGTATTGGTAGAGAAGAATCCAGAAGCCAGGAAGTAAAAATTGTAAGAATGTTCAGTATAAACACAGCATAGAAGTGCTTCTTAATTACTTTAAAATGAACATCTGAGCTAAGCCTTCCTAGGTTAGGTAAGTTGTGGTATCACTGTTTCCCCAATAAATAAAACACACACAATTATACACACACACACACAGAGAACTCTGGAGTTGAAAAAAAAGTTTCAAGTGTAAACGATGCCTACAATCCAGCTCAAATTTAGAAATAACTAACTTTCTTGAGAATGGGAGAGGAGAGTTCTTTTGGGTTGACAGAGACTCTCGGCCACTTGTCCACCCTCTGCATGGGCCATGTCGCCGTCTCTCCTTCCCACGTGTGGTGTCATGTTTGTTCATAAAATTCAAATTGTCTTCCCCCACCCCAGGGAGAATGCAGGAAGAGGAGGAGGTGAGAACAAGGGTAAATGGAACTGATGGAGAATTAAGAGGAAGGACAAAGAGGCTTAGCAAGAATCCAGAATTTTAGAGAAAAAAAGAACAAGTGATGAAAGATCTAAAAAGTTTTAGCAAAGATTTCCATTTGTCGCTTTGCAAAATCTTGCCATCACAGTCCACAGGGAACTGAGGGAGAAGCAGGAAGCCTGGGTCTTGCCGTGACCACTCTCCAGGGAGGCCAGGAAGCCTGGAGCCCAGCCATGGGGACACAGTGCTGCCAGGCGGATGAGTCTGAAGTCACATTGCCATGTTAAACTGGGACGCTCCATCGCAATATAGCACAGTCGATTTCTCCCAACCCAGAAATCTGTGAGGAATTTCCCTACAAAGGTTATATCTCGTTTTGGCACATGCAATTTAGCTAATTAAAGTCCACCCGGAAATGGAGTTCAAGGGCAAGAGAGCATCCGACCTACAGGAAAAATAGACCCTACGGCACAGACAGAGCAGAGAGGGTGTGGGAAGTCATGGCAATCTCGCAGGAAAATGCAAGGGTGCTCCCAGCGCCCATGAACCCCACTGTGGCTGGGGAAAGTGCATTCATAAAAGGCTATCCCCACTACCCAAGAAAAATGTTCTGGATATTTTTAAGGCAAGAATAAGATTTGTATCTGGGATGATCTGAGTGAGTGGAAAAAACAAATTCAGAATGAACTGAAGGAAGCTGTGGATTTGCAGGAGTCAAAGGACTGAAGGCAAGAAACTGATGCAGCCTTTCTTACCCTACAGTCTCAGGTTTTCTTAAGTTTATGCGAATTTTGTTCTCCCTATCAGGGAGTTACTGCAGGGCTCACAGTACATAAGCGTGTGCGTACAGAGGGGAAGAATGGAGGGGAGGGAAGCAGTAGGGGCCAGGGATACAGCCCCTATTCGTGAAGCTGCCAGCCCAGGGCTCTTTGAAGATACCTAATGACATTTCTTATTGGTTGGGTCATAAACTTCAGAACACCATCCCTCAGCCTTGTCTAATGTGCCTTGGACTCCACGTGTCCTACCCACACCTGTCCACCACCGTCACATTTTCCAGGGGTAGAACAGAGTGTAGAGCCAATGGGCTCCTCCCTGCCCAGGGGGCAGTGCAGACTGGGGAAGGGCTTCCTTGCTGGGACCTGTGGAAGAGCAGGTGAAAGCAGAGGGTCACAGTTAGAAGCATACACACGGGAGCCCTGCTGGCTGGGTTACATCACAGGCACTATGCTCACAACTCACGGGACCTGACTGTATAACCTCTCTGTGCCTCAGTTTCCTCATCTATAAAATGGGAATAATAGTAGTATCTATCTCATAGAGTTGTCAGGGGGTAAATAGCTAAGGCATCACAAAGAGTGCCTATTACATAGGGAGTGCTATGTGTCAGCTATTACAACTCAAAAACATGTTTCAGGGAATGGAGCATGGCTCAGTGGGATAAGGGAAGCCTGGGATTTCAGATCCAATGCATTCTGGGAGCCTCCATCCAAAAAAGGCTCAGCAAAGCCAGTGTACAATTTGGCAGATTACTTTTCTGCTCAGAATTCCGCCTTGGCCCCTCATCCACAGAATTGGGTCCATGCTCTTTGCTGGGCAGCCAGGTCCTCTAGCGTCTGCCCCTCCTGCCCCACTCTGCCCAACCAGCCGCACTGCAGCTGTCCTGCCACAGCTGACAGTGGGCACTCTCCACCTTCGTCACCACCACGCCCTGCCCTGTCCTGCCCATGATCTGCACCACACATCCTCTCTTGCTTTGTCTGCTGGTCCTTCTACTTGCCGCCCTAATGGCAGGTGCTCAGGGATGACTCCGGACAGGGGTCTGGTGCCACAACCGCCTCACTACCAGTGCACGATGCAGAAGAGGCAAGGTCCTGAGGTTTCACCCTAATCAAGCAACAGCAAGCACAGCCATGTGCAGAGCTTTTTATAGATCCACGGCTTCTTACTGGAAACTCATGGGGCCAAATGCATTTCATAATTCAGAATTTTTCAGGTTTTCAAAAAAGCATTTGAGTATCTATTGTATGTGGCACCATAGCAGAAGCTAACATATTTCTGCAGCACATCATGTGAGCATTCAGTCTAAGCCAGCTGAATAAGACTGGAACCGGCCCCTGCCAGTTATGTCCACTGTGCCCCAGACGAGTTCAGGATAGGTCAAACTGTGCTGTCAAAAGGATAATCAATGAATTTTCGCTTTTCAGAGATTCTGGGATTTCAGAATTACAGAAAAAGGGCTGTGGATCTGTATTATGTGCTTTGGGGACATAAAGAAAATATTTAAAAAAAGAAATAGACGATATGATTGTCGCCTTTTGGAGGCGCAATGAAAGCAGCGCAAGCTCAGGTGTGTTGCAGACCATGCCCACCAAGCCTCAGCGCTGCACCTGTGAAACGGAATCACGCACACCTGACAAGGGTAGGTTCATAAGGCACCTAAAATGTCCTGCCCAAGGATTCTGTGTTAGTTCCTTCCCTTTACTATCCAGTCAATGAAATTTTAAATACTGGGTAACTAAGTACACAAGTGTTGAAGGATTCCCTTAGGAGAACTGAGCTGAGAGCTCAGTTCGAAGCTTCTTACAGGGGAGGGATGCAGAACAAATCTTTACGCTCCAGTTTTGTTGTCTACAGATAGGAAGAACTGAACATCATTCATCAAACCACCTTCTTAAAGTATGAGAAATCCCAAATAAGAATGCACATTCCACAGCTGGTGTGGGCCTCTCCACCGGCCTGAGGTCTCTGCCTTGCTTCTCCACTTTAACCCCATCCTGGGGCACTTTCGTTCTGAAAGACCTCAAACGGGCAGACACAGGCGACCAGCTCAGTGATGGAGCAGTCTGCAGCCCGAGAGAGGAACCCTAGGGATGTCAGGGTGCAAAGGCAAGACAAGGGAAGGCCTTGGATCCATGGATCCATGAATCTGCGTTTACTGTTTGGTTTTTGTTGATAAAGTGAAGTCCTTCCCCCAATTTCCATTGTGGAGAGTTTCCTTTTCCATAAATGAAACTAGTCCCTCTATTTACTAACATGAAACTTGACGTTTACAGCCAAGAGTTTCACCAGCCTTAGCTAATAACCCTTAGTGCATTCTTGAGGAAGTTCACACAGGACTCCGAATTGCTCGACAAGAGCCTCCCACACGCCAAGGCAAGCAATAGCTCTCTGCTTTAAGAAGCTTACAGGAACTGCCTGTGGCCTGACACGTCCTGAGCCTACCTACTGGAATTCTGCAGACCCTTCTGCCAGCTCCTGCACAGGGTGGGAAGTGTGTGCTGCCTAAAAGACAGCAGGCACAAAATGGTTAACAGGAAAATCCTAAACTGCTTCTGGGACCAGGGTCCAGTGTCTGGCTGTGTTTAGTGGTTTGCAAGGCATGTCATGGAAGGGTGAAATCTGTGTTCATCTGGGACCTCACCTCGGGAAATGCTCTGCCCTGCACAGTGATGAGTGCAGGCTCGGCGCCCTGGGTGCTTCTGCTCAAGAGCAGAGCTGCAGCCTTGAGTCCACTCTGCGTTCCTAGGCCAGCAAAGTCGGGCCAAAGCAGGCAGCGGATGTTCCACAAAGCCAAGGCCCCTTCACAATGGCATGACTAAAGGCTGTAGCTCAAACAATCTTGAGCAAGTGACTGACTACAGACTGATGAGGCTCAAGGCCCTGAAACAGAAAAGTGAACCCAAGCAAAAGAGCAGCAGGGGATGGACCTGCAGAGTGAGCAGAACTGCTCAGAAGAGCTGTCCAGAGACTCTTCTCTCTCTGGCTGAAGTTTTAACCAGTTCCTTAGTAAAGAGGAACTGGAACAGCATAACTGGTTGCATATCCACAGCTGTACACAGTTGGCCTTAAGTTTAAGCAAACTGAAAATAGCTCTCTTCCCATATGTGGCCTTGTCATTCTCCAGTTGTCTTTACTGTCTTCACAAAATTTCACGTTCAAAGGCCCCTCCAGGTACTGATATAAAAGGAATATCTGTACTGAGGGAACCTCATCTGACAACACACTGAGGAACCGAGTGCCCAGCACGGGCAAGACAAGACGAGCAGTGCCGTCACGAGTGTTGCTCCAACAGCAATTTCCGACTGGCTGTGTGCTGCATGTGAGCACCTGGCCTGGCCAGGCACACCCCAGACATGTGAGGTAGGTATTGGTAGCCCATACTTCACAGGTGAGGAAACTAAGGCTCAACAGAGTTAAATTTCCCCACAACTAGGAGTTAGTCTAACCCAGATCTGACTCCAAGATGCTGTTTCCACTACACCTTTTCACCCCTCCTTGTCTCCCCACGTGGTCATCCTGGGTAATGACCGCACTGATGGCAGCCGCCACTCAGGCTATCACACACATCTGATCAGAGGTGACTAGACTGTGAACCAAGGTTCAGGGTTAATGAGCCACCAGGCCCCTGACGGTCCTCAGACACAGCCAGCTTTGCTTTCAAGCTATGGCTCTCTCTCAGGTGGCATCCCCACTTCCCACAATTCAACTTATCAGCAATTACTCACCAAACGCCTCCACAGGCATCTCGGCACTAGACCAGCCCTGTCTCCTGGCACTCATAGACAACCTGGTTAGGGAGGTAAGAGCACCCCATATCAATAACCAGAGCTCCATGACCAAGCTGTATGGGTAAGTGCAAACCTGTGAGGAAGTATAGAGCACATGCTTATCAGTAATAATAGTAACCCATATAATAATAAGCTCCTTACTCCTTAAGAACCCATAAAGTACTTACCAGCTTCCCACGACAGATATCATTCTATCTAACAGTTTAAACAAAACACCAAGCCACATAGCAGACAAAAGACCCAAATGCCAAGGCCAGCTCCACCACTGGGAGCTTGTCTGTTCTTGGGTAAGTCACTTCCCTTCTCTCCTCTTAAATTAAGAATAACAATACTTTCCAACTGTGCTGCACAGGGTTCTTCTGAGGATCAACTGAAATCACGTGTGTGAAAGCACTTTGAAATTATAAGCCAGGCAACTCCACAGTGGTATATTATTGGACAGGGCAGAAACGACTGCTCTCATTTACAAATGAGGAAACTGAGCTGGAAGCAGGACAGACCCAAGCCTTCAGATTCTTGGTCCAGTGGTCTTTCTGCTACACGACACTGCTTCCCTAAATGGAGTGGCCGGGAAGAGCGGGACCCGGCTGGCCTCAGCAATCAGGGAAGGCTCCCCGAAGCAGAGGTCACACTCTGGAGGCCAGCAGGCCAACGAGACCCACAGACATGTTTTATTTGGCTGGCATAGTTGATAACAAGAAAAAATTTTGAGGCCACCTTTAAGAAGCGGTAGGTTTCATGTACAATCCAGATTTCCCATCCTGAACTATCGGAAGAGCTCGCAATGGGCACAGGCTCCCTGGCAGTGACGGTCTGCAGCAGCGGCAACCTGGGGAGCGCTTGCTCACTTCAGTTACTAACTGTCCCCTCGTCCCCTGCTGTTCCGCCAGCACAGAAGCAGAGTTTCAGCAGCAGCCAGTTATCATTATTCTTATATTGTTGTTTCATGTAATAACAGAAATGAACATATCTCTGTGAGGCAGTGAAAACTCTCCCTGCACTTACTACCTTGCCAGCCTGGCTCCAGCAGACATTTGAGTTTGTATCCTCTGGCCTGAAGGCAAGGAGGACCCCAGGAGGCAGGCAGGCAGCACCGTGGCAAGAGCAGAGTGTTGCTGGGAAAATGGCACAAAAGTGCGGGAGGTAGTGAGGAAAGCGTGACTGGACAGGGAGTCTGCAGAGGGTACTGAGACAGGTAAATGGGTTCGTAGTGCAGGGGCAGGCGCCCGAGTGACGATGGAGACATCAGGGACCAGGGAGACCATGCATGGTAATACTACCTTGGAGAGCAGAAGAATTGGAAATGCTGATGGTTTAGAATGAGGAGACATGCTTTTTGCAAACTCATTCATTCAACAAAAGTTTACCAAGCACCCACTGTATGCCATGCATATGGTGTCCCTGGAAATACAGCAGGAGATGAAACAAAAATCCCTGCTTTAATGGCATGTACAGCCACGTTGGGAAGGATCTTCCCAGAAAATCCCCATTAATGATTAAGGACAGGTAACCGTTAATGGGTAAGGATCGGTGTTTTTGAGCCAGGGAAGACAAAAGCAGGGCTGACGGTGACAGGGAGAGGGGCAGGTGAGGAGTAGGGTTGAAATGGCCCACCTGCTACTGCCCAGCCTGTGAAAGCACAAAGCTATACAGAGCCCCTCATCAACCTCCTGAAGACACTGGAGGAACTCAGCCTGAGCACACACGCCATGGGTCCCTCGTTCCCCGGACGTGCTCTTCCAGGCTACGCACAAGCTATCACATACACAGCCCGCACGCCGGTGTCTTCCACTCCCAGCTCTCCGGAGTGAGAGTGCATACGGTAAGTGATGAACAGGAGGCAAAAACAAGGACATGGTATGACAGAAAGATCTGGAATCAGGAAAACTTGACCTCTAACTCTTCTATATGATCTTGGGCAAACTGATTAACTCTAAGCTTCTGTTTTCTCATATTTAAAAATGGAAGTAACAGTATTTGCCTCCAAGAATCACTGCAAGGGTTAAATGGCACCATCTGTGAGAGCGCGCAGGACACGGGGCTGCAGTCAGCACGTCTGGACGGGGAGGAGTGAGGCTTCCTGAGGGCTTGCAAGTCAGAAGTAAAGTCCTGCGAGCCTTTCGAGGGAATGCACCCCTCTTCCTGCCCTGCTTGCCTCCCCGGCCAGTAAATGCCTCCCCCAGGCATTACTCACAGTCCCTCCCTGACTCCTTTTGGGTTAAAGTCTGTCTCCCCCAGCAAACCATTAAAAGGCAAACAGAGTCTCAGGTGGGACTTCACATTGACCAAAGCCCCCTGAGAAGGCAAGGTGAGGGGACTCTCACCTTCTGGGCAGTCAGGGTGAGTGCCGCAGGGGGCGCCCTGGGCTGCCAGGGGGCGGTGGGAGAGGCAAGGAGGCTGGCCCAGAGGCTGGGAGAGGAGGGAGTGTGAGGCCAGGCAGGGCTCCTTTACCATTTGCTAAAGACCAGGCAAAGGGGAAGAGGCGCCCTGCTCCCGTCATCAAGGCCATCAGTGCCGCCACGAGGCAAGTGCTGCTGCTGCTTTGGGGGATGGCGGAGCCAAGGTGGAACTGCCTGAGACCTTACTGAACGTCCCGCCCCCCAGGGCCCTTCCTGCGCAGGGAGCAGGCACAGCATTGAGGCTGTGGCCACTCGCCCATATTCTGGGCCTAGGCCAATGGCTTTCGTTTGGATGCTGCTGCCTCAGTAAAGTCGCAGGACTTCCTCACGTCACGGACCCCACCAGATTTCTAAAATGCAATCGAAATTCTTCTTTAACTTCCCTACTTTTCTCATTTTCAGCACTGTTCAGTGTCACTGACTTCAAGAAGGACTATGTCATGTCTTCCGTTTTTGTGTTTTTTAACAGGGGAAATGTGTGCACCACCACCCACCTCTAACGCCGGGGAGAAAGCGCCGAGGGAGGCGCAGCTCCGCAGTCCAGACCGGCCACGCCCCGCGGCCTCGCTGCGTCTCTGCAGACCACAGGACACTCGAGAAAGAGGCACCTTCCCAGCTATCTGCATGTCGTGTAATAATGCCCTAATGATTCAATTAGCATTGACTCTTCAGCGGCAACAATATTTTCTGACTGATGCAACAATTTAGTGATCACTGTTGATTGATACAATTCCTATGAGTAATAAAACAGTTTGAAAGAAATCTGTTTCTTCACAGATCACTTTTTAAAACATTTTAATCTTATTTCCATTTTCTGCTTCCCCCCCGACCCCCACCCGTGGACCCTTTGCACTGTGTCTCCCACCAGAGTCCCACATCACTGATCATCACTTGGGCCAGGTCCTCCATGCCCCTTGTCCGGGTGTCCTCAGCCTTCACTGCCCCCTGCAGATGCTCAGTGGCTCCAGTCAGAGGAACAGATGGGGCGCAGTCGCTGAGCCCTGGTGCACGGCAGCTGGGCATACAGCCTCTGTGGAAACGGCCCAGGCTGAGCCACTGGAGCTAGCTTCCTGAAAACCTGTCCTGCTATCACCACTAAAATTGGAAACGGGGCAGGGTGTGGAGGGGAGAGGGGGAGGTGGGTAGGAGGAAAGAGGGGCAGTCATAGCAGAGAAGGGAGCTAAAACATACAGTTGGAACAGAACCTCTTAGCAGTGAAAAACTGGGCTTCCAGGACAGGAGCTGAGACCCGATGGCGGGTGAGAGAAACACCAGGGATGGGTGGCTTTATGACACCAGCGATGGGGCAACAGGACCATGAGGTCTGTGCAGTTGACTCCTTTGCAAGGTCCACGCGCTCGTTCCAAATCCTATCCCGAGCAGTGCCCCTGTTGTGGCTGCACCAAGAGCCTCCAGGATGAACATGTGTGTAGGGAAGGGCCGAGAGAGCTAGCATGGTTCCCACCCTGCTGTCATTCAGGTGACTAATAAGCCACACAATGGCCAGTGAGCCCTGGTGGATGGGACCAGGCCAGGATGCTCTGGAAGCAACTGACCCCCACATCATTTCCTTGCTACCCTGATACCAATTCCAGTGCCTGCTTCTTGACTGTCTACACAGCCCCTGCCCACTTTCCCAGTTGGGCTAGTGTAGTAGAACTAGAAGTAGTAAAAACAACTTGTACAATTTCAAGAGCTACTACAGGATGGGCATGGTGCTAGCTAACTGGTGTTACTTCATCTAACCCTCTTAAGACCTTCTGGAACAAAGATCATTCCCACTTTACAGGTGAGGAAATTAACGCTTAGGGCAGTTAAGGAATTTTATCAAAAGACATTTAATAAGCCAAGAAGCTAAACTAGTCAAAATGAAAAACTCTGACTTCCAATCCAGGATTAGGGATTCCAAAATCTCTCTGGATCATGAATTCCCAAATTTTAAAGCCAGGGAGATTTTCTCCTAACTTTACTTATTCCTGTCTACTTCTTTCTGCAAGTACAACCCTCTTTTTCTTCTTCTCTGAGAAGGCATAGATGGGGAAGACTTTTTCAAGATGACTCTCCTTAGGCATAAATGGCCTTCTACCCAAAGGACCGATCATTCCTGAGAGAGGGCGATCTCCTCACACTGGACACTTCCTGGATCAGTCCCAAAGCCTGTGCTGCATTCGCTTGTCTCCTGAAGGCCCATCAGAGCCACCTGCTGATTGTGACTCACAAGGAGTTGGATGGACTGAGTCTTCGATTCCCCCAACACCCAGTGTGATTTGTGGGGAGTTCCTACTATAATTTCCCAACTCTCATACTTCTACCCTTCATCACCATGACACCAGATGATGGAACATGGGAACCCCCTGAGCCTGCCCCTCAGAAAGCACATGTAAGGCAAGGTGAGGAGACACGCTTTCTGGCTGGCTCCACTTCTTTCTGAATTCAGTGAAAGTTTGTCTTCACCTACATATGGTCCAGCACCAGCATTTCCATGGTCAGATCATGTCAAACTCAACTAGCTACCTGGTTACTCCTTCACAGGAAATCCTTCTTGGTTTACATACATATCATGCTTCTTACTTATACCAGTTATTCTGTTTTAAAAAAAAATGTTTTTTCTGTATAATCAGGTCCCAGTTTCCCGCATGTGAGCCTTGCTCCCAAACCTGATTCTGTCTGCCTTGACGATGAAGACTAGAACAGAGAATCTCCGGAACCAGTAGTATTGTTTGGTTTTTAAATAAACCTACATAAAAGAACACATATAGGAGCAGCAATCAAAACTGCATTTATTAACACTGAGTTTTCTATTAAAACTGATCATTGTCACTTTGATATCACTGGAAATGTTTTGGGATAAGTATACTAGGGTAGAGATTGGGAGGGCAGAGGTAAGCAGTATAGGTCCTAATTTAGACTGACAGCACATTTGTCAATTAATGTTCCACCAACGGGTGCTCTTTTCTGACATTTTGCTGAACACTAGAAACAGAGCTGTTGGCTAACACTGGTTTCTTGAAGTTTGGATATAAAATGAAGAGTAAGGCGAGTGAGATTAAAATCACTGTCCACTCAGCTCTTCCCAGGAAATAGCCTTTTAAGGCAACATCATTAAAAATGAGATTCCACAGGAGGCAGAAAGGCCCGTCCTTCCTTCCCAGTTGGTTCTCTCTCAAAAGAGGTCACACAGGAATTAAGCACCCAGTGTCTTCCTAGAGACTAATTCAACCCTCCCAAGTGTTTCCATGTCTGAAAGGTGCCTGTCAAGATGTCATGTGACCAAGCTACTGCAACTCAGTTCATTGTTTTCTTGCCATCAAACAGTAACAGAAATTGACATTTACATTCCATTGGGTCATTTTGGTTTCTTTTTGCTCAGCTCCATCAAACAGTGGGTCTCAGCAGAGGGGTACAGAGTGCTACACTGTGATGTCCTCCAACGAGATGGACAAAATGAACCTACACTCTTGTCCCCTGAGCAATGGAGGCCACTGTGGAGAGAGGCAGAAAGAGAAGAGAAGAGATGGTTCTAAATAAGAGAAGGTTGCTTTTTGCTTTAATATAAATATGTAAAAAAAAAAAAAAAAAAAAGAACTGATCCAGAAAGTCACACTTTCCATATATTGGAATTAAGACTCCCCATGAGGCCACCATGTGGTAGTCTGGTCTGCCCGGGCCCATTCACCACGGCACTTGCCAGATGCACCACACTGCAAGTTGGCAGATAAGCCAAAATACTAACACGTGAACACAGCAACACTGAGATGTTGCCTCCCAGAACACAAACCAGAAGAACAAGAGTATTGCAAGGCAATGCACTGTTCTAATAATGTTGGAAGTTTGGGGAGCTTCTGGTGTTTCTACACCCTGGGGGCTAATTTCAGGATTCTAAAGAGGTAGAAGATTTTGAGTGTCTGGAATCTTCAGAGTAAATGAAAGCCCCCTGCTGCAGGGATGACGATACAGAGGCCTAGTATGGGCAGGGCATGGCTCCCCTCCATTTCCTTGGAGAACAACTTGGTTCCCTTCAACTATCAGCTCTACTTAGGTTGATGGGCACACTAAGAACCAAAGGATGAGGTTGCCATGGTGATTCAGCTTTTGTGATGGAATTTAACTTTGTGTCTGATGCCTTGTACATTGGTATCATGTGGTTGGGAGAAGGGCATATAATGGTAACTCAAAAAAGTTAGGACTGAAACTAGTCCAGAAATGCCAAGTTAAACCCAGAAACAAAGACCCTTGGCTATGATACAGAAAAAGGGAACATAAGCTTCCATTTTCCACTAAAGTCCTAAGAAAGTTAGTTTTTAAACAAAAATTGATTACTCCCTGCCACTATAGTTCTTTTCTTCTCCAGTAGATTGATCATTAAAAATTCTTATTGGTGTTATTCTATTGCTAAAAGAGCCCTCCATTCAAAGGCATGGTTCCCTACCCTTGAGAGTGGAAACCAGACCTGACAGTCTGCTAAGGCCTTGCTGCCCCGTATGTGGACCTCCAGTCACACTGCCATCGCCCCACACCTGCTGAATCAGAATCTGTACCTTACCACGATCCTGGCATGATTCACATCATTCAAGTTTGAGAAGCACTGTCCTAAGGGACACTGTGAATTCTCCTTCTCTGAAGACCCTTGGGGCTGGGATAGAATGGAACCTACGTGATTGGTAGTATGACTCTGATACAGCAGAGTAGACTCGGAGGGCAAACTGCCTGGCCTAGCTCCAGAAGCAAATGTCCATTAGCAAAATTATTAGCCTTTCAATGCTCCAGTATTCCAACTGTAAAACAGGGACACTAGTAATACTACCTCATCGGGCCCTGTCAGCATCACATGAGCTCATATAGATATGCAGGGCACCTGGACTAGGCCAGCCACATGGTGAGCACAGCGCACGGCAAGGGATAAGGTAGGACGGACACAAACTCAACCTGAAGGATGGAACCTGGGAGTGGTGTCCCCAGCTCCTATGACCCTGGCACAGCCTGGCACGGACAAGTTCTTTGGAAGTCACTCATCCCTTTACCCGTCCTCTCACATCTGACATGGCCCTGCTTTACACCCTATTCCTGAGGAGCCAACAGCTATAATCTGAAGAGCACTGCACTTCACCCCTCAAAGCCCCATGCAAACTGGCGTCTCCCTGGGACGGTCCAGGTAGTGCCATGAGGCAGCGCATGGGAGGGTGTGCCCCTCCAGCGGTCGCATGATCTCCTGGTTGCCTACCAGACAAAAAAGGCTTCAGAGTAAGCCAGCAATTCAAAAACATCTAACTGGTGATGTTCTGGGTGAATCAACTGGCACTGAGTTGCCCCAGCCCTGGGCATCCTCGTGCTGTGCTGCCGGGGCTGGTGCAGTGCCCAACGGCTGCGCTGGGAGTGGAGGGGAGAAAATCTGTACTGGGTCTTAGCCAAATGGCGTTCCTGACTTGGTAGCTCCAGATGTTAGCTTGTCATTATAAAGCAACTGCATTAATTAGGAATTTCTGTGGAATCAGAATTCTTAGCGGTAGAGAAAAAAATAGAAAATAAGATGCAAAAATGGCTACCCTGCACCACGCACAATGTCAGCTCTCATACATGCCCTGGGGAGCCGGAGAGGCCAGGGCCCTGGCCCTCGCAGAACCAAAGGGACAGACAGCTGGAAATGGAAGAATGGATGTTGGGGAAATTAAGGAATAATGTTACCATAACCCCTGTCCTGAAGAGAGCTTGCCTGGCCTGACTCCACAAAGGCTATGGGTCCATGCAGGGTGATATCAAGAAGCTACCTTCCCAGGAATTAAGCCTCAGGAAGAGTGTCAAAGCTTCCATGACAACAATCTATAAGGATGCCTTCCCAGAATCGCTCAGCTCTCTATTGTTTTGCCTGAACCAAAAGCTCCTGGGAGTGCTCTTCCCCTCCACTCCTCCCCTTCTTGCTGTCTACACTGTCTATCACTTTTAATTGAAATCGTTGAGCTATGTAGGTCAGCTAACTTAAAATTCTCAAGGGCAGACCTCTGCATTACAAGCAGGATGGGACATATGAGGCTGTTCTCTAAACTGGATTTCATATATTAAAATACACAGAGAAAATGTTTGTGACAAGGACCAACATAAAACCTGAGGGAGGCACTAAAGATCCATTTCCATAACTTGGCCCCTGGTCATCCACCAGGCTCAAAGCTACGAGTCAGGCTACCTTAGGTGAATGGCCCTACACTGCAGAGGAGCAAGTATCCAGTTACCCATCTCTGGCAGCACCTTCGGCACATCTGGCAAATGGATTCCCAGGTGCCCGGGGCCTACAATACTTTCACGGCAAATGCAGATCTGTATTGCCCTCACGCTTCCAACCGCAGCATGCACGGCCCTCAACCTAGCCACAGCTTGACTGTTCCCTTCCTCCTGAGAACAGGCAATAGGTCGGCAATTGTGTATGTTTTGCATGCTGAGAGCACACATTTAATAACACAAGACATAATTTAATAGATGCCAGAAAGGAACCAATGGAAAAAGAGAATCAGCCTTAGCGTGAATTTTCAGCACTCCCATCTTTCCAGAAGTAAAGGAGACACCAGATGCTTTAAGCCAACTGACTTGTTTGAACAGGTTGCATTGTCCAGCCAGAAGAATGCTTCTTGCCAGCGACACCTTTCTTGGCTAAAAAAGTGATTCTTATTCCAATTCTGCTAAAAAAAAAAAAAAAATCTAAAGAAAATGCTAATAGCTAGCCAAAGGGATAAACATTGGAATAATGCCAGACTGTATGAAATCAAACAGGAAGTATAAGAGGTGGGAGTGAGTATAGTACAAATCCAAGTGACCTTAACTGACACCACTCTTAATCTCCTTCAATCTGAACTCAGATCCAGCTTGATGTGTGGGCAGAATAGCTTAAAGTCAAGCAAAGGAATTTCTGAACACGCTTTTGCTGAAGGGACCCTTTTGGGGTCTGAGAGTGATCTGAAGAGGAGCATCCCTCCCAGCCCCAGGCCCAGGCCCGTGGGGGTCGGGCACTGATGAGAGAGCCCTACTCTGGCTGCAAGCTTTTCCTCCATCCTGCCTGCCGCGGACTCCCTTTCACATACTGGTGAGAGTGAACAGCTAAGACTCCAAAGCTCCTGTCAAGTCAAAGTATGTATCTTCAGCTTCCTTGTGGGAGGCCTTAAAAAAGTCAACCATCTAAGTGTCAGAAGCAAGTCGTGGGCAAAGGTTTTTAAGGGCACCAAGAGGTACTGTGCTAAGGGAATGGTCTCTCCAAATTCTAACAACTTCTGCATATAAAATTGAAACTTAAAATCCCCTAGACTGAACATACATGGTTTTCAAATGCTGAATAATCTGAAATGAGTTCTCATAATATGCAGTACCAAGAAAAGGAGTAATGTCATCTAGATTTCAGAGAAGATACTATAGTATAAACTCCTCAAGTTCAGAACTTTACCCACCAATGTAAACCCAATGCCTATCACAAGACCTGGCACACAGTGCCTATAAAACATGAGTGAGGAATAACACTGATTCATGACTTTAATTCAATGGAATTTAAAATTACCACCAGATGGGTCATATGTACATGGTGACAGAGCAGATTTTAACAACCACTGAGACTGGAAGTGGGAGAGTCACAAACTGTTACTGGTCCATGACAAGATAAAGACGCAGCATCAAAATGTGGATCAACACTCTGCTTCTTTCATCAAGATAGTCTGGATATTAAAAAAAAAACAAGTTGATATCAATGAGCATACCTACTACCCAGGTTTTTAAATACTATCACTCTCCAATAAAAGGAACCAGGGCTCCGTGGAGTAGAAGTTGATTCCAGGGCTGGGGCAGGAAAAATACAAGATGAGTCTGGAGTATCTGGTGGCCCAAAGGCAAGAAAACACCTGGAAAAGGACATGGGTGTGTTGAAGGGCACCAAAGCCAGCCCGAAAGAGCACCCAATGGCCATAGCTAAAACAATTTGAGCAACAAAATAAATTACCAGGAATACCAGATTATTACCTATAGAATAAAACAAACAAACAGGTACCGGCATAAATTAATGATTGAATAAATAAAGAGAGAAGAAGGGACAGCTCTTCCTAACAGAAGCATTCTAATTAATAAATGCAGAAGGAAGAAGAACAACAGAAAAGCCATCGTTAGGCAAACACCAACGTAATAACTACTGTAGATCCACCAGGGAATGCCAAAATTATGGGCAACAGTTTGACAAGAAACAAGATATTTGCACAGTCTTTATCTTTCCCAGGATATTTATTAGAAGTGGGGAATCACATCTTTATGGTGAAGAAATTCAATAGACACCACTTTCCCCAAGTGTTGAGGGTCAGCAGCACCTGGGAAAGGACGCCGACATCACTCGCCCCTGGGAGGCATGCAGACGGAGAGGAATGTCACTTCTGCGATAGTCAGAATGAGTGGGGGCAAGGGCATTATTTGAAACCTTAAAATTTGTACCCCCATAATATGCTGAAATAAAAAAAATAGAAGTCCGTATCCAGCAGGCAAAGAATGCATAACCTCAGTCTAATCATTAGGAAACCTCAGGAAAAAAACAAATTAAGGGACATTCTACACGATAACTCACCGGGACTCTTTGAAGGTGCCAAACTCATTAAAAACAAGGAAAGACGAGAACCAGCACAGGACGGACCTAAGGAGACACGATGACTAAAGGCCATGTGGGATCCTGGGTTGATCCTGGACCAGAAAAAAGGACATCATGGAAAAACTGGTGAAGCTGAAATTAAGTCTCAATTTTATTAAAAGTATTGTACCAATGTCAGTTTTTCAGTTTGGGTCACTATATTATGGTTATGCAAGATGTTAACATTAGAGGAAGCTGGGTAAAGGGTCTATGGAACTCTATCCTTCAACTTTTATGTAAGCCTAAAATTATTTCAAAATAAAATGTAAAAAACAGTCAGGCAAACTAAGCAGTGTGTTTATAGACACAGTTGATTCACAATCTGTCGCAAGCTCCTGATCCTGCCAAGAGCTGGTTAACTGATAACTGGTCTACTAGTCAGGGGATCATATTTTGAGCAGTTGCTACACTGTCTGCAATTTGCCCGAAAAAAAGGAATCAAAACACTCCATTGTTCACACCTGGTGAATAAGGAGGCCCTGTGTCCAGCGTTGCACCCAACAGGTCTGTGTACTTAAGCTGCTTGTGGAACAGAAAATTAGGAGATGATGGTTCTGATCTCTGATTTTAGAGACAAAATCAAAACCTATTTGTGACCTTAAGGTAGCTCATTTGTTGTCTCAGCCTTCAGTTTTCTCATTTTCTTATAATTAAGTAGGGAAGATAAATAACATGTGTCCTACCACCCTAACAAGGGTTAGCCGAAATAAGATAAAGTGTGAGGAGGGTTTTGAGAGTCATAAAAATATTACTCAGCCATAACTGTCTTACAGTTCACATATTTAAAGGTTCTCATTTCCACTGTTTTCAGAGCCGAATGGCTTAAGTGAGAACTGGCTTCCCAACGCATCCATTCAACTTTAGCAATCACTGCATATTTACTGAGCACCTACTGCGTTCAAGGCACCGGCTTAGACACCAACGTGAATGTAACAACGGGTTCCATCTGGACTTAGGAGGGGGAGACATACACATCCATAAATTACACCATAAAACAAGGAGCAGAGACTGCCGGCACCAGCTGCCTGGCAGGTGCCCCATAGGGACATGGGCAAGAAAAAGGACTTAAGCCAGTTTTTTCTTCCCTTTCTGACCACACGTTTCCTGTGTGTTTATTTGCACATATTGTTTCCAAAACTCTCACAATATTCCAGGTGGTAAATAAGAATTAATTACAAGACAGACAAAGTCAGAAGCAGGAGTTTGAATACTGTCCCCAGCACCGATTAGCTCTGGGTCTGACCTTCCTTGGTTCCTTTCTCTGCAAAACGGAGACACTGAATGCTGCTGACCTCACTGGCTTGTTCTCAGGATTCAAACAGTTGATTCAAACCAAGTACTCAGAACAGTACCTTGCACAAAATAAGTATTAATACTACCTAAGACTTAGTTTTGTTGTTGTTACTTTTTTCTTGGGAAATGTATTTCTACCTTTGCAATTGACAGTGGAAAAAAGGCCCACATAAGTTATACTAGAAAATTCTAGTTGCAAAGGCCCCCTTAATGCAAAAAGGCCAAGCTCCCTGTTAGTGACCAAGAAAAGGAACAGGACCCGTCAGCAGAGCGTGGACAGGCCAGCCCCCGAGGCTGTCGACGCCCTGTGCCACTTCACTCACCATTTCCACTTGTGTTCTTCTCAGCCTTCTGCATACTTTGGTTGCACTCTCAGCTTTCAGCTTCTCAGATTCTTCTTGCGGGGATGGGGTGATTCACACACACACACTTGCAGTTTCTCACCTGTCGGTGACTGTGCCCCTAGGCTCTGCCCACCCCCTTCCTGAGAACTCTTGCAGCCCCTGGGAACCAACCCAAGGTAAGAGGTCCTCTCCTGGCCCACACGTCTAAGCCCCCGGTCTTGGTGCTTGTTTCTGCACATGCGACGCCATATGCCTTTCCCGGCCCCTCCCACCACATCTGGACATGTCCAGGGCCCGACCCCAGAAGCTCCCCACTTCCTGCTGTGGCCTTCCAAGCTCACACTAGGGGAAGCCCTTCAGAACAGAACGGAGAAGGGCCAAACCCACCATGCAAACCGCACTTCTCCAGGCCTCTTCCTCCCCCGCTACTCATCACTCTCATTTGGCCTTCTGACCAAAGGTCAGCATCCTGAGCTTAGGTCAGAGTCCTCTGAACTACCTCTGAGACACACACACCAGAGCAGCCACAGTCACCTGCTGTGAGCATTCGAGCACGCCACCCCACAGCCGGAATCTCCAATGGCTCCATCCCCTTCCCGCGCAGGACAGCTGCCCTCCCAGCTGCACACAGCTCCAGACAGGCCGGCCCCTCCCCTTGCGCTCTCGGAGGCCCTAGTCTGGAAAGCCTTCCTCCCCAACGCCCTGGCGGCCCCAGCGGCCCCAGCCCCAGGGCTGTGCTCCCGCTCCCCTGGGAGCTTCCCTAACCATTTTACTGACAACACAAACCTCCGCACACACCCACACCCACAACCCCCGTTTTCCCGCTTCACTTTCCTCCGCAGCCCTCGCCACAATCCAGCAAACTGCTTTTCTCATTTATTTTATTCAGTTGTCTTTCCCTACTAGAATGTAAGTTCCCTGTGGGCAGGGATTTGGGGCTGTTTTATTTACTGCTAAGTCTCTGGCACTAGACCAGGCACCCAATAAATATCCGATGAAGGAAGGAATTTTAAAATCTACGTGCATGCACACAACACATGTGTGCGTGTGGCCATGCGTGCGTGCACCCATGCGGGCACGTCAGGGCTGCCCCACATTGACGTCAACTCCATTGCAGGCCTCGAGGAGGCCCTTTTCAAGCACTGCACTTCACAGGAGTGTCCGAGTAATTCTTTCAATGAAGCCATGAAAAAAACAGACTTATCCACATTATAAAAATGAAGAAATTAAAACTTAGAACTTAAAGAACTTGCCCAAATAAGCTGGTGAGGAAAAAACCATGCTGGATATGCCCTTTGGACAGCAAGTCCCCTGCTCTTTCACCAGCCCACACAGCCTCTTGGTTCTCATGCCCCTTATAACTGCCCTGGTAACAGTCTCTGGCCTGTTCATCTGCCATCTTCACTACCAGACTGGGCACGCCTGAGGCCAGCGCAGTGTCTCGTCTCCGTTCTTCCAGGAGATACACACGCACGCACGCACGCGCACACACTATATTTCCTGGCATACAGTTAATCTCACTCACTCACTGTTGGGAATGTTAATTTCCTTTCCACCGGAGTTGACAGACCCTAGAGCACTTACTCCTTCCCTGGCAACTGGGGCATACCTGATTCAAGGCAGAAGGGAGACAAAATCACAGGCAGGCAAAGTGGGGCACTGTTCATGCCAGGCAGCCACCTCCCTGGCTCTGAGACAGTGCCGGCACTACATCAGAGGTGGAAAGCCGGAGGGAGGGGTGCTGCCGGAGAGCAGCTGCAGATTCACTTGGAAAGGCTTGAAATCTAGATCGGGCTTTCCTCCTTCCATCTCCCCTTCCTCCAGAATCCAGAATCCATCCCGAGTCTTTAGAACGTGGACTGTCAACTGCATTCTTAGTAGACTAAAACTCAGACTTAAAGCCTAATGTTTTATCACAACCACTCACTAAGGCAGAGAGGGGAGAATGCAGGGATCCCCCTGCCAGTGCGAGCTGGGAACAAGGTGTTAGGACAGACTGGTTAGATGACAGACTCTGGAGAGATCTGAGTTCAAGACTCAGGCAAGTAAGTTAACTCCTACGCCTGGGTTTCCTCATGAATAAGATAAAGATGCAGACGTACCTACTTTATGGAGTAATGGTGTTAATTAAAAGAGTTCATACATGTCAGGTGCTTAGCACAGTGCCTGCCTGATACACAGTAACACTCAATAAATGTTTGTCAAGAAGCCCAACTGGAACGTCGAGACATTCCAGTGGATGTCATTCCTGGAATGACACAGGAGCTCTCTGTAAGGAGCTGGAAGGCATCTCGGGGCCAAACACGGAGGTGGAGTTGCTGCAAGCCCCTTGAACTCTGACATGAGAATGCAATCTCAGTGTCATTTACCCTCTATTCAAATGGTCCCAAGTGCCCAGAAACGCTCCCTCCCACTGCTCCTTTACGAAGATGGCAGCTCACCACACGGGGATGCCGTA